>SJYC01124259.1:0-11452 GCA_006408675.1 Madoqua kirkii | reverse complement strand
CAAATTGAAAGATTAAAAACTAACATAGTACATTAAAACCTCAACTGTATGCTGTATATAAGATACCTATAAGTGAGACAACATAAGAGACACAGAGGTATAGAATGGACCTTTGGCTTCTGAGGGAGAGGGAGAGGGTGGGATGATCTGGGAGAATGGCACCGAAACATGTATACTATCATATAAGAAATGAAGCGCCAGTCTATGTTCAATACAGGATACAGGATGCTTGGGGCTGGTGTACGGGGTGATCCGGGGAGATGGTGTGGGGTGGGAGGTGGGAGGGAGCTTCGGCATAGGGAGATCGTGTACAACTATGGCTGATTCATGTCAATGTACGGCAAAACCAATACAGTATTGTAAAATAGAATAAAGTATTAAATAATAAAAAAATAAAATTAAAAAATAATAAAATAAAAATATACATCAATTAAATGGGGTGAATTCCTACTTGCTTACTTTTGCCTTTGTCTCATATGCTTTTGGTTGTCAAATCCAAAACATCACTGCCAAGACCAACATCAAGGAACTTTTCCCTCATGTGTTCTTTAGTTGTTGTTCAGTCACTCAGTCATGTCCAACTCTGCCACCCCATGGACTGCAGCACGCCAGGTTTCCCTGTCCTTCACCATCTCCTGGAGCTTGCTCAAACTCATGTCCATTGAGTCAGTGATGCCATCCAACTGTTTTGTCCTCTGTCATCCCCATCTTCTACTGCCTTCAAGCTTTCCCAGCATCAGTCTTTCCGAATATACTGGCACTTTGCATCAGGTAGCCAAAGTATTAGAGCTTCAGCTTCAGCATCAGTCCTTCTAAAGAATATTCAGGATTGATTTCCTTTAGGATTGACTGTTTTGATCTCCTTGCAGTCCAAGGGACTCTCAAGAGTCTTCTCCAACAGCACAGTTCAAAAGCTCCAGTTCTTTGGCACTCAGCTTTCTTTATGGTCCAATTCTCTCATCCATACATGACTTCTGGAAAAAATATATATCTTTGACTAGATGGACCTTTGTTGGCAAAGTAATATCTCTGCTTTTTAATATGCTGTCCAGGTTTGTCATAGCTTTTCTTCTAAGGAGCAAGCATCTTCTAATTTCATGGCTTCAGTCACCATCTGCAGCAATTTTGAAGCCCAAGAAAATTAAGTCTCTCACGTTTCCATTGTTTCCCTATCTATTTGCCATGAAGTGATGAGACTGGATGCCATGATGTTCATTTTTTGAATCTTCAGTTTTAAACCAGCTTTTTCACTCTCCTCATTCACCTTCATCAAGAGGCTCTTAGTTTCTCCTTGCTTTCTGCCATAAGGATAATTTATCTGCAAGTCTGAGATTATTGGTATTTCTCCTGGCAATCTTTCCTTTAGCAGTTTCACAGTTTCAGGTCATGCATTTAAATTACATTGCTCCTGTAGGTTGTATCAATGTTTTATAGATACCAATGTACATATCTTTCACCTCCTTGATTAAATTTATTCCTGGGTATTTCATTTATGCTATTGTAAGCAGGGTTGTTTCCTTAATTTCCATTTCTAATGATTTCTTGGTAGTGCATAAAAATGCAACTGATTCTTATATGCTGGTTTTATATCCTGCTACTTTACTGCATTTATCAGTTCTGTGTTTTTTGGTAGAGATTTTAAGGTTGTTTTTTAATATAGAAGTTCATATCATATGAAAACATATTTTTTTATTTTTTTCTTTCTAATTTGGATGGCTTATTTTGTTTGTTTTTTTACTAATTTTGTTGTCTAAAACTTGTGGTGCTGTGTTGAACAGAAGTGGTGAGAGTGGCACCTTCATCCTGTTCCTGATCTTGAAAGAAAAGTTTATAACTTTTCACTGTGGAAGATGATATTAGTTGTGGGCTTGTAATATATGACCCATATTATGTTGAAGTATGTTCCTCTGGACTCACTTTGTTGAGAGTTTTTATCATGAGTGGATATTGAATTTATCAAATGCTTATTTTCTGTATGCATTGAGATCATGTGATTTTATCCTTCATTTATCTTTATCTACATTTTAATGTGGTGTATCATGTTAACTGATTTAAGTGTTTGAAACATCCTTGTATCTCAAGATAAATCCCACCAGAACATGGTATACTATGTTTTTAATGAGTTATTGAATTAATTTGCTTGTATTTTATTGAGGGGTTTTTCATCTACGTTCATTAAAGCTATTAGCCTGTGATTTTCTTTTCATGTAGTATTCTTGTCTTGATTTGGTATCAGGGCAATATTGGCACCATAAAGTTTGTTTGGAAGTGTTTCTTCCTCTTTAATTTTAAAAAGTTTCTGAACAATATGGGAAACAACAAAATTAAAAAGCAATTTATACAATAGGAGAAAATATTTGTAACCATATATCCAATAATAGGTTGATTATATATATATATATATGTGCATATGTATATATGCATGTGTGTATATATATGTATATATATACACACATGCTCAGTAGGAAAAAAAAAATAACCCAACTGAAAACTAAGCAAAGGACCTGCATAGACATTTTTTTACAAAAGACATACAAATAGTCAATAAGTATATACAAAATGCTCAATACCACTAATCTTCAAGGAAATGCAAATCAAAACCATAATGCTATATCACCTTACATAGTAAATGACTTTGAAATTTAATACAACATTATCTGTATGTTAGCACAACTACTTATGGTACACTGGAGTGTCTGAGAATACTAGAGTGGATTGTCATTTCCTTCTTCAACAGAAGACAGTACAGTAAAATTTATACTAGGGAAGAAAGAAGAGAAATTTCACTTTGAGATGAAACTGAGTCTAGAAATTCTGCCTAATTTTATTACTTTGTTTTCTTGATTTGTCTCTCTCAATTCTTCTTGCTCATTTCTCTCATTTTCTTGAATTTTTGCTGCTGCTACTGCTAAGTCGTTTCAGTGATGTTCAATTCTGTGCGACCCCACAAATGGCATCCCACCAGGCTCCACCATCCCCAGGATTCTTCAGGCAAGAACGCTGGAGCGGGTTGCCATTTCCTTCTCCAATGCATGAAAGTGAAAAGTGAAAGGGAAGTCACTCAGTCGTGTCTGACTCTCAGTGACCCCATGGACTACAGTCTACCAGGCTCCTCTGTCCATGAGATTTTCCAGGCAAGAGTACTGGAGTGGGTTGCCATTGCCTTCTCAGTGAATTCTTGCTAGATCTTTTAAATGCAAATCTGTAGGTTCAAATACATATTCAAACTTGACAATTGAAAAATCAGTTGCTTTCATCTTCATTCCATTTCACTCTTTTATCACCTTAATTCTTCATTTCAATAATTAATTTGGACAAAATTAATCCTATAACTATCTCTCAGTTTATTTAGTTAAATAAAAGTGACATCACACACACATTCTCTTCAATTGTGTGATATTAGGGCAAATTTGTAAGAAAATTTGTTTAGCAATGCTAAAGAAGAAAAGCAAATTGAAACAAGTTCTGAAGCAACATCCCATGATGTATCCCATAAATTTGCAAGGTGTAAAATCTCTAAAGGCATTTGAGTTGTAATTTATAAATGTTGTGTCTAAAGTGTCCTTGGGAGATTCCTTTTTTAAACCTTTTAATGTATCTTAATTGTTTTCATCTGCTGCAGAACTTTCAAGTTGATACAAGTGTGTGTGTGTGTGTGTGTGTGTGTGCGCGTGCACACGTGCACCTGAGCATATGCTCAATTGTGTCTGGCTCTTTGCAACCCCATAAGCTATAGCCCACAGATTCCTCTGTCTATGGGATTTCCTAGGCAAGAATTTTGGAGTGGGTTGCCATTTCCTACTACAGGAATCTTCTCCACCCAGGGATTGAACCTGTGTCTCCTGTGGCTCCTGCATTGACGGGCAGATTCTTTATCAATGGGCCACCTGGGAAGCCCAAGTTGTTTTCCTACCTTATTAAAGAGAATGCCTAGGACCTTTTTAGTATGGGACTTACACATGAACTGGAAATAACCTTGTTGCTACAGTTCACTTGATAGCACTTAGTAGTCCAGTAAGTCATGGCTTAAAAACTGACACAATAGTGGTAATTTATAACCAGTTCTAACTGAGCTTACAGCACGGTTCTGGGTCAAAAGCACTATTACCCTTCACTTCTAGTTCATATATGTTTCAACCCATCAGCTGTACTTTGATAAATCTTCCCTTGAGAATAGAATGTGATGTTTATCCTGGAAAGATATGTGTGAAGCTGTACCCAGTGGATAAGAAACAGTTCTAAATAGGCAGAAAGATAGACTTACATATATCCTGGAATGATAAGTGTGAAGATATAGTTAGTGGATACATAAACAAAGATAAATTCTTTCCAATTTGTATACTATGTTTTTAATGAGTTATTGAATTAATTTGCTTGTATTTTATTGAGGGGTTTTTCATCTACGTTCATTAAAGCTATTAGCCTGTGATTTTCTTTTCATGTAGTATTCTTGTCTTGATTTGGTATCAGGGCAATATTGGCACCATAAAGTTTGTTTGGAAGTGTTTCTTCCTCTTTAATTTTAAAAAGTTTCTGAACAATATGGGAAACAACAAAATTAAAAAGCAATTTATACAATAGGAGAAAATATTTGTAACCATATATCCAATAATAGGTTGATTATATATATATATATATGTGCATATGTATATATGCATGTGTGTATATATATGTATATATATACACACATGCTCAGTAGGAAAAAAAAAATAACCCAACTGAAAACTAAGCAAAGGACCTGCATAGACATTTTTTTACAAAAGACATACAAATAGTCAATAAGTATATACAAAATGCTCAATACCACTAATCTTCAAGGAAATGCAAATCAAAACCATAATGCTATATCACCTTACATAGTAAATGACTTTGAAATTTAATACAACATTATCTGTATGTTAGCACAACTACTTATGGTACACTGGAGTGTCTGAGAATACTAGAGTGGATTGTCATTTCCTTCTTCAACAGAAGACAGTACAGTAAAATTTATACTAGGGAAGAAAGAAGAGAAATTTCACTTTGAGATGAAACTGAGTCTAGAAATTCTGCCTAATTTTATTACTTTGTTTTCTTGATTTGTCTCTCTCAATTCTTCTTGCTCATTTCTCTCATTTTCTTGAATTTTTGCTGCTGCTACTGCTAAGTCGTTTCAGTGATGTTCAATTCTGTGCGACCCCACAAATGGCATCCCACCAGGCTCCACCATCCCCAGGATTCTTCAGGCAAGAACGCTGGAGCGGGTTGCCATTTCCTTCTCCAATGCATGAAAGTGAAAAGTGAAAGGGAAGTCACTCAGTCGTGTCTGACTCTCAGTGACCCCATGGACTACAGTCTACCAGGCTCCTCTGTCCATGAGATTTTCCAGGCAAGAGTACTGGAGTGGGTTGCCATTGCCTTCTCAGTGAATTCTTGCTAGATCTTTTAAATGCAAATCTGTAGGTTCAAATACATATTCAAACTTGACAATTGAAAAATCAGTTGCTTTCATCTTCATTCCATTTCACTCTTTTATCACCTTAATTCTTCATTTCAATAATTAATTTGGACAAAATTAATCCTATAACTATCTCTCAGTTTATTTAGTTAAATAAAAGTGACATCACACACACATTCTCTTCAATTGTGTGATATTAGGGCAAATTTGTAAGAAAATTTGTTTAGCAATGCTAAAGAAGAAAAGCAAATTGAAACAAGTTCTGAAGCAACATCCCATGATGTATCCCATAAATTTGCAAGGTGTAAAATCTCTAAAGGCATTTGAGTTGTAATTTATAAATGTTGTGTCTAAAGTGTCCTTGGGAGATTCCTTTTTTAAACCTTTTAATGTATCTTAATTGTTTTCATCTGCTGCAGAACTTTCAAGTTGATACAAGTGTGTGTGTGTGTGTGTGTGTGTGCGCGTGCACACGTGCACCTGAGCATATGCTCAATTGTGTCTGGCTCTTTGCAACCCCATAAGCTATAGCCCACAGATTCCTCTGTCTATGGGATTTCCTAGGCAAGAATTTTGGAGTGGGTTGCCATTTCCTACTACAGGAATCTTCTCCACCCAGGGATTGAACCTGTGTCTCCTGTGGCTCCTGCATTGACGGGCAGATTCTTTATCAATGGGCCACCTGGGAAGCCCAAGTTGTTTTCCTACCTTATTAAAGAGAATGCCTAGGACCTTTTTAGTATGGGACTTACACATGAACTGGAAATAACCTTGTTGCTACAGTTCACTTGATAGCACTTAGTAGTCCAGTAAGTCATGGCTTAAAAACTGACACAATAGTGGTAATTTATAACCAGTTCTAACTGAGCTTACAGCACGGTTCTGGGTCAAAAGCACTATTACCCTTCACTTCTAGTTCATATATGTTTCAACCCATCAGCTGTACTTTGATAAATCTTCCCTTGAGAATAGAATGTGATGTTTATCCTGGAAAGATATGTGTGAAGCTGTACCCAGTGGATAAGAAACAGTTCTAAATAGGCAGAAAGATAGACTTACATATATCCTGGAATGATAAGTGTGAAGATATAGTTAGTGGATACATAAACAAAGATAAATTCTTTCCAATTTATCCCATTTAGTCAACATACACACACACACACACACACACACACACACACACACACACCCTCAAATATACTCAGAGGATAGTACAAAATATAAGGAACTATGAACAAAGGGTGAGAGCAATAACTCACATTCCCATTTTCTGAAATAACTATACCATAACCTACCTCCATTAAATCTGGCTCTCCCCACTATTTCTCAGCTAACAATATTGCTTCACTATTTTGAGAAGATAAAAGTTCCCAGACAGAGCTCTCTGCTCTCTTCATTTTGTCCATGTGCATATTCTCCTTTTTGCTCTTCTGCAAGACTATGAAACACCTTGCTTGTGTCAAAGGAAAATCCTCATACTTGGGTAATGAACCCAATTCCATATAATTCACCCTTACAAAAACTTCAATTTTACATATTTCTTGTTGGCTTGTATCATCAGGAATTGTGTTTTACTGGGACAGTGTCTTAATATACTTCATCAATACTGTATATTATTATTTATAATATATTACTTCCACTTTTAAAGTAAAAAAATGTGCAGTAAGATAGATAGCTAGTAAATAGTATATTTAATTTTAGAATGATATTTCCACTTATATGTTTATGCTGCTAGTTATTATAACTCATTTTATTGATTCTGGATTTTACTTTTTATCAACTTACTCTTAACTAGACATAAAAACAGAAAAGGCAATAGCAACCCACTCCAGTACTCTTGCCTGGAAAATCCCATCGATAGAGAAGCCTGATAGGCTGCAGTCTATGGGGTCGCTAAGAGTTGGACACAGCTGAGAGACTTCACTTTCACTTTTCACTTTCATACATTGGAGAAGGAAATGGCAACCCACTCCAGTGTTCTTACCTGGAAAATCCCAGGGACTGGGGGCTCTGGTGGGCTGCTGTTTATTGAATCGCACAGAGTCAGACATGACTGAAGTGACTTAGCAGTAGCAGCAGCAGACATGATAATATCCTGGTAATTATAATATATTCACAGTGTGTCCATTCATTCCACCAATACTTATTGAACATTGCTTGTAGGTATAGTTCTAGATGTTGGAGACTCATAACTAATACTTCCACACTTTTGCAATTCATATTGTAATGAGGAGGACTGGAAGCAACATAGGGATGACAAATACTAAATATAAGAAAAAAATTATAATGAACATTTGGGAGTGCTGAAAGTGAAACTCACTCAATTGTATCTGACTCTTTGAGACCCCATAGACTATACAGCCCATGGAATTCTCCAGGCAAGAATACTGGAGTGGGTAGCCTTTCCCTTCTCCAGGGGATTTTCCCAACCCAGGGACTGAACCCAGGTCTCCCACATTACAGGTAGATTCTTTACCAGTTGAGCCACAAGGGAAGCTCAAGAATATTGGAGTGGATAGACCATCCCTTCTCCAGGGGATCTTCCCAACCCAGAGATGGAACTGGGGTCTCCTGTATTGCAGGCAGAATCTCCACCAACTGAGCTATCAGGGAAGTGACAGGTTTCAAAAAACAAAAACAAAACAAAACAAAAAACAGAGTGAGAGAATGGAAATTGAGAAGAAGGCATTGGAACTTTTAAATAAGTGCTCAGATGGGCCTCTCAGATTAAAGTATGCAAAGATAAGAAAGAGAAAAGGAGTGAATCTTTTAGACACTTGGATTAAAATATGTTCCAGGAAAGAAAAAAAAAATAAAAAGAGCTATAGGGTATTGCGGTAGCTGTAACAGAGGAGATGAGGTCAGAAATATAAAATATGACCATACTGTGAGAGCCATTAATGCCACTGTATGGATTTTAGTTATTTTTATAAAAAATGGCAGGTAGTTGGAAGGAGATTCAAGAAGGAGAGGACATGTGTATACCTATGGCTGATTTCATGCTAATACATGGCAGAAATCAGGCTTCCCTGTTAGCTCAGCTGGTAAACAATTCATCTGCAATGCAGGAGACCCTGGTTTGATTCCTGGGTTTGGAATAACCACTGAAGAAGGAATGGGCTACCCACTCTGGTATTCTTGGCTTTCCTGGTGACTCAGATGATAAAGAATCCACCTGCAATGCAGGAGACCTGGGTTCGATTCCTATGTTGGAAAAATCCCCTGGAGGAGTGGTGGTAACCCACTTCAGTATTTTTGTCTGGATAATTCCCATGAACAGAAGAGACTGGCAGTCTACCATCTGTGGGGTCACAAAGAATTGGACACAGCTGAGCAACTAAGCACAGTGCAACACATGGCAGAAACCAACACAATACTGTAAAACAATTATCATTTAACTAAAAGTAAGTTAAAATATAAAAATAAATTAAAAAGAGTAGGTAGTAGGTGATTCTCAGCAGAAGAGTAATATAACTTGTTTATACAGAATTATCTGGATATTGGTATATTTTAGGGGAGCAAGGAGAAGCAAGGTGTTGGATATAAAGTTAATTCAATGAGCCAAGAGAGATTTGATTACCAACAATTGAAAGTGGTAAAACCTGTTTGTACTTTGAAAATAAATTCAAGATATTTCCTGGAGGATTAGATGAAGAGAGCAAGGAGGGAATGAAAGGAGTCAAGATGACTCCAGAGTGTTAGTTTCTCTGTCATGTACGACTATTGGCGACCCATCAGCTGTAGTCCACCAGGTTCCTCTATCCAGGGAATTCTCCAAGCAAGAATAGTGGAGTGGGTTGCCATTCCTTCCTCCAAGTGTCTTTAATTGAGCAAACTGAAAAGACTGTTGTCATTCATTCAGAGGTACAAATCTATGGGTGCTGCTGGTTTGAGGGCAGTGTTTCATTTGAGATACAAGTTAGATATGAAAGTTATGATGGTGAACAGCAGTTTGAGTACATTAGTCTTGGTTTTAGGAGAGTGGTCCATTCTGGAGATATGAATTTGGGAATCATCAGCATATAGATGACATTTAAAGAAATTAGAATGGATTAGATTACCAAATAAGTGAGTGTAGGTAGTCAGAGAATAGAAGAGGTCTAAGAAGTAAACATTTGGGCACCTCAGATTTAGAAAGTCTAGGAAAATAGGAGGAGAAGGCAATGGCACCCCACTCCAGTACTCTTGCCTGGAAAATCCCATGGATGGAGGAGCCTGGGAGGCTGCAGTCCATGGGGTCACTAAGAGTCGGACACGACTGAGCAACTTCACTTTCACTTTTCACTTTCATGCACTGGAGAAGAACATGGCAACCCACTCCAATGTTCTTGCCTGAAGAATCCCAGGGATGGGGGAGCCTGGTCTATAGGATCACACAGAGTTGGACACAACTGAAGCAACTTAGCAGCAGCAGCAGCAGGCAAATAGGAAAAGTAAGAAAATGAGACTAAGAAACACTATAGAGGTATGAGGAAAAATGAATCACGTCCAAGAAGTCAAATGATTAACCTTAATAAATGCTGTTGCTAAGTCAAGTAAAATTAGAACTGAGAATATAATAAGGGTTTAAATAATATACAGGCTAATGGTTTGTGGGGTCCATGGGGTCGCAAAGAGTCGGACATGACTGAGAGACTTCCCTTTCACTTTTCACTTTCATGCATTGGAGAAGGACATGGCAACCCACTCCAAGTTCTTGCCTGAAGAATCCCAGGGATGGGGGAGCCTGGTCTATAGGATCACACAGAGTTGGACACAACTGAAGCAACTTAGCAGCAGCAGCAGCAGGCAAATAGGAAAAGTAAGAAAATGAGACTAAGAAACACTATAGAGGTATGAGGAAAAATGAATCACGTCCAAGAAGTCAAATGATTAACCTTAATAAATGCTGTTGCTAAGTCAAGTAAAATTAGAACTGAGAATATAATAAGGGTTTAAATAATATACAGGCTAATGGTATGATTGGATAGCAGAGTGGTGGGAAAGAATACTTGAATAGACTATATTTAAGAGAGATTAGCAGAAAAGATAATAGTTTTTGCATAATAGCTATGAGGATTTGTCAGTAAGAAGTTCTGGAAAAGCAGAGAATAGGCAGAAATTTCAGGAGTCAATGTCATATGATGAACAGATACCCAAGAGGAGGAAGTCTTAATCTAAAGGAAGAACAAGAAAGGAAAGTGTTAGTTGCTCAGTCATGTCTGACTCTTTGTGACCCTGTAGACTGAAGCCCATGGACAGGCTCCTCTGTCCATGAAACTCTCCAGGTAAGAATACTGGAGTGGTTTGTCATTCCCTTCTCCAGGGGATCGTCCCAACCAAGGGGTCGAACCCAAGTCTCCCGTATCGCAGGCAGTTCTTTACCACCTGAGCCACCGGAAAAGCCCACAAAAAAAAAGGACAAAAGAGAAGATATTTTGAATCAAGAAGGAATATTCACCAGGAGTTCAGAAACTGCAGTCTTGCAGAGGCTTTGACTTACTTGAATCTCTACAGACTCACATACATAAGTAGATTTTACTTGGCTTAAAGATGAAGATCTACCCAAGCTCAATATTTCTTGGTACACATTAAGCAGTGCAGCCAATATTCCTGGGTTATGCCTCATTTGAACTTCATAAAATATCTTTAATGAGTAAATTTTATTTTTCTTAATTTATTTTCCAGGTCAAATTATTGCCCACAAATTGTGAGAACATAGAGGTTAATTTTTGAGGAATTAATGAAAGGGAGAAATTATCTATGTATTTTTAAAGTATATAGTAGGAAAGAAATATTAAGAATTAAACTAAGAAGTGAAAGATACATTGCTATGGCTAATGTTATTAGTGTTTAGACTTTAATTTCATTCTTTAGCTTTCCAAATTGAATTTAAATGTTCTGAATTAGAAGTTCTTCCCTTTGTAAGTTATGTGTTATGTGTTAAATAATGAATGACATTATTTTACATATTATCTTAGCCATGTTATACAGAAGTTTTACCAATGCAACAATAACCAGGAGGTTGGACTTTGG
>SJYC01124256.1:0-24494 GCA_006408675.1 Madoqua kirkii | reverse complement strand
TGAGCGCCAGCCGCCGCGGCCCCCGAGCCCCCACCTCGGCCGCCTCGCCGCTCACCCCGCCATGGACGCGCGCGCGCTGCGCCAGCCGCCGCCGGAAGTGCCGGCTCACTTCCGGCCCGAGGCCACGCCCCGGAAGCGGCGCGTGGGTGGGAAAGGCGCGCGCAGTGCCCGGGCCTGGGTGAGTCCGGGGGCGAGAGCACAGGCGGGCAGGGGGCGCGGCCACCGGAGATGGGCCTGGGCCCCGCCGAAGGGCAGCTGGCGGCGCTCCACGGACGGCCAGATGCGGGAGCCCGAGCCTGGCACCCGACGGCGTGCTGTCGACCCTAGCCACGGGCCGCAGTGGACCGGTGCTCCCGTTCAGAGGCCGCCCCGCTGAGAAAGGGGGCCGCCCGGCCCCTGACGTCAAGTGGGCTCCCGGGACCCGCCTGACCGTAGTGCCAAGAGCTGTGGCCCACTGTACTTCAACAGCAGGCAGGCCCAGGGTTCGGTACTGGCTCTGCTGTTTGACTTTCTGTCAGAATTCGCTTCTCTGAGCGTCAGTCTCCTTGGCCGAAAGCGGAGAAGCCAACTCTCAGCTCACAGGGTCGTTGGGTCTGTTAACTGGGATACGTTTCGGAAAGTATATAATCGGTGCCTAAAACTGACAGCAGAGATTCCTAATTAATTTAGGAAGTCAGCGCTTTGCGCCTGAACAGGTCAGCAACATCGCCAAGTCCGCATGTTAAAGAGAGGTTGGACCCAGAGACCCAGTTATGCTCGAGCTGCCGGCCAGCACAGGGACCCAGGCCTCGGTCCCTATTCTCGGACACCGTGACTTCCCTGGAGCATCCCTGGCCCCGAATCCTGCATCTCGTCCAGTGTGGGCCCCACACCGGGATGAGGATGGATGGACAGGGAGCACGGTCCTGGACCTCCATCATGTCTCCAGCAGTGGCCAGACATCCGCTGCAGGGTCTGCACACACTCACATTCAGGCAGGAGTGGCGTTCCAGGCCGAGCACCAGGTCCCGGGGCAGCGATGTCTCTGAGCAGCATGTGAGCACCTGTCACAGCAGGGGAGCTGGTGGGCCTCGCTGGGGGCTCTCCAGGGTCAGAGCCGCACATTTCCTGGGAATTGGGGTCTGCTACTGCAGAGAGGCAGAAACCGGAACCCAGTAGCCAGAAGGCCCCATAAGGAAAGGCCAAGAGCAAAAGCCAGATGCAAGGACCGTTGGGTGAAAAGCATGGTTCATTTCACGCCAGGTGGGCTCAGAGGTGGACGCAGGAGCAAGAACAGCCCAGCGCTAAGCAGAGAGGCAGGGACAACCTGGCCATCGCCTGACCTGCATCAGCCCACAAGCAAAGGGTCCAGGGCTGCTGCCGCTGGGCCCCGGGCCAGGTCTCCATCTACCGCAGAAAACCTGCCACATGGGGCAGAGCTGGGACGCTCCTCTCCCTGCTCTCCAGCACGCGCTTCCAGTCCACCCAGCCCCTGGCCAGCAAAATGCTCGAGCTTCCATCCACACCCCGTCCACACCCAAATCCAGCTGACCAGCCCCTTGCCTTCCTCGCAGAACCCAAGGGCACCATGTGCGCCTCAAGGCTCTACACGCTGGTCCTGGTGCTGCAGCCCCAGCGAGTCCTCCTGGGCATGAAGAAACGCGGCTTCGGGGCCGGCCGGTGGAACGGCTTCGGGGGCAAAGTTCAAGAAGGAGAGACCATCGAGGACGGGGCCAAGAGGTGAGGGGAGGGGCAGGCCTGACTGCAGAGCCAGCCTCCACAGGGGGCAAGGATTCAAGCTGTAGAGCCAGACCTCTGACCACTCAGCCACGTGACCTGGAGCACAGGCTGAATGCTGGAGCCTCTGTTCCTGCATCTGCAGAGTGGGGATGATAACAGCATATGCTGCCTCTTGGTTTCCCTGGCGGCTCAGTCAGCAAAGAATCTGCCTGCAGTGCAGGAGACCTGAATTCCATCCCTGGGTTGGGAATATTCCCTGGAGAAGGAAATGGCAATCCACTCCAGTATTCTTGCCTGGAGAATCCCACGGACAAAAGAGCTTGGTGGGCTAAAGCTCATGGGGTCACAAGAGTCATACACAACTTGGCAACTAAACCAGCACCACAGCTACCTCTTAGGACTGTTGTGAGGGTTTAGTGAGAAAATAAGCGTAAGGACTGAGCGGGGCCTGGCACAGTCCCGGCTGGGCACGCCTCGGCTTGCTGCTGTGCGGGGGTTTGGGTGGAAAAGACATGGTTCCCTCTCTCTAGCCCCGGTCACTCAGCCTCTTCACTGCTTCAGGGGAGCTGGTGACAAGTGCATCTGGGGCCGTTCACTCAGTCTCTTCCTCGACACCAGCTATATCACGTGGGAAAGAACCGAACCCCAGAGACACTAAGCAGTGCGTGAGATCACACAGCCCTCCAGACTCAGCCTCTGCCTTCTTGCCCCTCAGGCTCGTGGGCACCCTGTGTCCACTGAGCCCACATGTCTGGCCCAAGCCCCCCTCCCCATCCCTGCCCCCTGCGTCAGGACACCCCTGACAGAGGACTGCGCAGCCCCTGTGGGTAGGAGGAGGGACGGGGGCACGTTCCCACGCCCGAGCACAGGCTGAGACCGGCCCCTGGGGCGGCTCTGGCTTTCTTCCTTGCACACACGTGTAGCTGCTCCTCAGACCGCATTCGCTGGTTGCCTTGCTCTGACAAGCAAGGTCTCGGCAGCCTTGGTGTCTGGTGCCTGCCCTTCGGGGTCCCGGGGTGGGTACCACTTCAGGGTTAACGTGTGCTCCTCACTCACCTGCAGACTCAGATGGCGTGTGGGGCTGGCTCTGTCTTGTGTGCAGGACACACTTGGGGGGCCCACCGGAGCCCCAAGGAAGATGCATTCTCCCCCTGGGGGAGGGTTGCTAGCACTTGGGGACCGGCGGCGCCTCGCAGCCAGGTTCGGGCTCTGGGTGTGGAGCAGGCCCACCGTCCTGGCCAGTGTTCCCAGCGCTGGTGAGTAGCAGAGTGTGGTGTTCAGAGACCTCCCGCAGGCCGGGCTGCAGGAGAAAGAGCAGGCGGGCCCCCAAGCTCCACAGCAGGCTCCGGACGGCAAGGTCCTGCCGTTCACTCAGTCTCTTCCTCGACACCAGCTATATCACGTGGGAAAGAACCGAACCCCAGAGACACTAAGCAGTGCGTGAGATCACACAGCCCTCCAGACTCAGCCTCTGCCTTCTTGCCCCTCAGGCTCGTGGGCACCCTGTGTCCACTGAGCCCACATGTCTGGCCCAAGCCCCCCTCCCCATCCCTGCCCCCTGCGTCAGGACACCCCTGACAGAGGACTGCGCAGCCCCTGTGGGTAGGAGGAGGGACGGGGGCACGTTCCCACGCCCGAGCACAGGCTGAGACCGGCCCCTGGGGCGGCTCTGGCTTTCTTCCTTGCACACACGTGTAGCTGCTCCTCAGACCGCATTCGCTGGTTGCCTTGCTCTGACAAGCAAGGTCTCGGCAGCCTTGGTGTCTGGTGCCTGCCCTTCGGGGTCCCGGGGTGGGTACCACTTCAGGGTTAACGTGTGCTCCTCACTCACCTGCAGACTCAGATGGCGTGTGGGGCTGGCTCTGTCTTGTGTGCAGGACACACTTGGGGGGCCCACCGGAGCCCCAAGGAAGATGCATTCTCCCCCTGGGGGAGGGTTGCTAGCACTTGGGGACCGGCGGCGCCTCGCAGCCAGGTTCGGGCTCTGGGTGTGGAGCAGGCCCACCGTCCTGGCCAGTGTTCCCAGCGCTGGTGAGTAGCAGAGTGTGGTGTTCAGAGACCTCCCGCAGGCCGGGCTGCAGGAGAAAGAGCAGGCGGGCCCCCAAGCTCCACAGCAGGCTCCGGACGGCAAGGTCCTGCCCCACCACCCCGCTCCCACCAGGGGTTTAACGTGTCACTCGTCCTGGTCCCCGCCTGCATCCCAGAGATGCGATCAGACACGTCAGCAGAACTGGACAGTGTCATCTCCAGCTGCTGGTTATCCAGGCCTGGGACGGAGCCTCGGCTCCGACACCGAGGAGGTGACCGACATTCCACAGCCCGCCGCGGACTCGGGGAAGATGAACCCAGATTAGTCAGAACAGTGAGTCAGTTGGTGACGTTTTTAACAGCGAGCTCCGCCAGCCTGCTGCCGGCGGTCGGGAGGCCCCCTGAGCGCTTGTTACGTCTAATTGGGGAGCCATTTGCACTCCACTTGCAAAAACACTCATTTTTAGGTCGTGTCTAATTTTGATTGATCATCGCAGTGAATAGCTTCCGGCTCTCTGTTCGTCACTCGGCTGCACTGAATGGCAGCAGGTGGACCCAGTTCCTCTCCCGGCCTCACAGGGAGGTTAGGGCAGAGTCTCGGCTCAGGAAGGCGACCGTTTAACCCAGCGCGCGTTTGATGGACACAGCGGCTTCCCTGACTCCCGGTCGTGGGCACAGGAAGTAATTATGCACTGTGTTCCTAACAGAACTCCGAGATCAGAGCTTAAACAGACCTTTTTTTAACCTACAGCTCTAAAAGGTCAGACATAATCAGAGCGATTTCGCAGCCACAGAAATCAGTTCAGAGCAGTGGGGAAGTGAGAGTGGCTCACAGGAGACGCAGGTGCTGAGCCTTGCGCTGCAGCGCTCGTGAGCCCCGAGCCCACAGCAGACCCTCCAGGGAGCGCTGTCCCGGAAGCCGAGAAGCGGGCTGGGGGAGGGCTGGCGGCAGAGGGCGTGCCTGAGGGTGCTCTCAGGAAGGTTTCCCGGTGCACGGGTGGGGTTTATCCTGACACACAGCAGCAGAGACGCTGGTTGAATTCCTCCAGGTGCAGGATGTTGCTCAGCGTCGTGAGCAGCACAGGTCCAGGCTCGGTGCTGTGTCTGCAGTTTGCAAAGGGTGCACGAAGGACCCGAAGGGCAGGCTCCAGTGGCCACGGGGGTTCCTGCTGGGGGACCAGGCCTTGTGTGTTTGCTGAACTGCCTGCAGCGCACGCACGGCCTGGGGGAGTGTGAAGCGGGCACTCGTGTGTAGGGGCACCCTCGTCTCCTCGTGAGTCAGCTGCCTTGTGAGCTCAGGTGTGGCAATGCCCCCGGCCCTTACCCCCAGCACAGGTGGGGGGCGGGGAAAGGGGTCCTGAGAAGGACAACACAGCGAGGACAGCCTGAAGCCCATCCCCTGCGATCAGGTTCAGAGGAGGCATGAGAGCTGGCTGGTCTCAGTGGGAGGGCAAAGAGGTAAAACCACCCCTCTGCTGGGAAGGAGGCGAGAGGAGCCTGCGCCCTGACGCGGAGCTCTGAGCAGGGCAGGCCAGAGTGGGACCCTGTGGGCAGGTGGGCTTTGGCTCAGGGCCCGGCAGCTGCAGGGGGAGCCGAGCGGGCCGGTGGGGGCTCCTGGCTCTAGTGCGGGCCCCCTCACCCCGTGGGACACCCGAGCAGCTGCATGGGGCCAGGCCAGGGCTGCCAGTCGGCACGCCCAGGTGCTCAGCTGGGGTGGGGGTCACATCTGGGTGCCCTGAAACAGCAGCCCCAAACCCGACCCCTTGGCCACACACGTGCACTCTCCACTCCTCCGTCCACCCAGCTCCATCCTCTGCTTCCACATGGACACAGGCACCTTGATTTAACTGTCGCTTCCTGTCCGCCCGTCTGTCCACAGGGAGCTGCAGGAAGAGAGCGGTCTGACCGTGGACGCGCTGCACAAGGTGGGCCAGATCACGTTTGAGTTCGTGGGTGACCCCGAGCTGATGGACGTGCACGTCTTCTGCACAGACAGTGTCCAGGGCACGCCCGTGGAGAGCGACGGTGAGCGTCCAGGCCGGGAGAGGCAGGCAGTGCAGGGCCGGCTGGGGCGGCCCCGGCCCCTCCCCTCCGCTCCCCTCCCCAAGGGCAGGTGCGGAAGCACCAGGGCCTGAGCCCCCCTCCCCTCCTGTAAAACGAGTCCAGTCGCCTGGATGAGGTAACAGGATGCCCAGCTCCTCGCGCACAGTAACTCAGAGACTGCCTCGCAGAGAGCCAGGCTGAGATCCGGGCTGCGGCGGTGACCCTGCCTTTCTGTCCCCTGCAGAGATGCGCCCGCAGTGGTTCCGGCTGGACCAGATCCCCTTCGGGGACATGTGGCCGGACGACAGCTACTGGTTCCCGCTGCTGCTTCAGAGGAAGAAGTTCCGCGGCTACTTCAGGTTCCAGGGGCAGGACACCATCCTGGACTACACGCTCCGCGAGGTGGACGCCATCTAGGGCAGAGCCCGCTCGCCCCTCGGGCCCCGAGAGCCCTGCCCGGCTGCACCCTGGCCTCGGGCCCCTGCCCCTGAGGCCTCGGGACACCCCCCCACCCCCACCCCGCGCTGGAGCGAGACTGGATGAAAAGCAGATGAAGCTTCCTCGACGCTCCCCGCCAGGCCTCCCCGTGACCTGCCCAGCCTGTCCTCGGGCAGCCACCAGACGTGCCAGGTTGTGACCTGCATGGCCAGACGGAGGGCAGGGACACAGGCCCAGAGGTGGGTGGCCGGCTGGCGCCAGAGGCCGCGCGGATGTGTGCGGGGTCCCGGGTGCACCAGGGGCCATCTCCTCCCCTCCCCACCAGGTAGGGGAAACAGCGGCCGTTGGTGCCCAGGGCTCACACCCCATCTCATCTGCCATCAGCTGGCCTTCCTCCCGCCCCCAACACAGGCTGCTCCCTCCTGGCTTCAGACCCCTGGGGGGCGCGGGAGGTCGTCCACCTCTCACACACAGACTCACGGCCTGACACAGCTTTTATAAATACGTTTAATGATAGTTGTTCCCGCAAGTTCACTGATAAAAATCTCAGAATGTAGCTCATTTGTAAACAATTCCAGTTAACTGGAAGGGGCGGTCACTGATTCCTGCAGCCTCGTAAAGTGCTTCATAGGTAAACCAACTCGCAGAAGGTGAGAGAGAAAGCCTCAGATGCAGGGCCTCCCGAGCTCCGGCGGCCAAGCCCCGCCCGCATCCCCACGGCTGCACCCCGGCCCGGGCTCCGCCCCCCACTCTGCAGCTTCGCCCAGCGACTAGGCTGTGGCTGAGTCACAACGAGTCCGCCTGACACAGGCTGCAGGGGCGTGGCCAGGCACAGCCTGCGGCGGCTGGGGAGGGCTCTGGTGGGGTGGGGGCCGCACCGGGGCCACAGAGCTGGCTCTTTCACGGGCGTGGCCAGGTCTCCCCAGGGGCGAGGGAAGCCTGGGCACCAGGAAGGATGCGGAAGGTGTGGGGACCCCGAGCTGGGAGCACCCTCTCCCGCAGCGGACACTGTCCAGAAAGCCTGCACCCAGCAGCAGCCCAGGGGAGGGACGGGGGCTCCGGGGAAAAGGCGCCTCCACGCCCAGCTGCCAGCAGGGGACACAGCCTGCCCCTCGCCCCCCAGCCTCCCAACGCCGCCTCTCCTGGGGTGAGGAGGGTGCGGGCTAGAAAATGCCCCCAACCCCACCCCCGCAGCCCCTAAAGAAGTGTGCGCGCCTGGTGTCCACGTGGGAGCCAGTCCTCCACGAGGGGTCACCCCGGAACGGCATCTCGAGTCTTTGCTGCCAGAACTCGTCCTGGTGCCCCGTGTGGGGAGACAGCCCCCCGACCTGTGCCGCTGGCCCAGGGCCTCGGGGCCCTCAGCTCCCACCGTGGCCCATGGGGCAGAGGCTGCAGAGGGCTGCGGTCTCGCTCCACAACTCCAGTGGACACGGCACCCAGGGGCCAGCCTGCGGGGCCAGCCTGCAGGGCAGCACAGAGCCTCTCAGGGTGGTGGGTGCCTGTTTCCACAGAGATTGAAATGCAGACGCAGCCCATGGAGGGACAAATGGCACGGACCGGCCGCTCCTCATCTGCCGGGGACTGGCCAGTCCAGCCCAGGAAGGCACACGTGTCCACTGTGGGGGCTCAGGCCAGGGGTGCAGTCGCCTGCCCGCATCCCCGAGGCTGCTCGCGGGCACTGGCAGGACCCAGGTGTGGCAGGCCCAGGCAGGACATGCCACGTCCTGGACCATACGTGTGTCAGCTCATCAGGGACGCCTGCCTGTCCCCCGGAGCCTCCGCGCCCTGCCTGCGGACCTCAGGTGGAGGGCGGCCCCTGAGCCAGGCTCATTTTCCTGGGAGACCCTCAGGAGACCCCCCTGCAGTCACCCTGTTCAAGGCCCCTCTAAGCAGAGCGCCGCGAGGGCTGGGGGGGCAGGCAAGTTCCAGAGCAGAAACACCCTGCCCCAGGTGGGACACAACCCTGCTGGTCTCAGACGCCCAGCTGGAGAGAGCGGGAGGGAGGCTGGAAGGGGACCCCATTGCTCTGAAGACGAGAGATCAGCAGACATGCCCGCACCCCACTGCGTGGCCAGCCTTGACCCGCCCGAGAAGGGACAGCAGCCACCTGAACCTGGACTGACCCACAGTGGAGGCACCGGCTCCCAAGCCTCCAGACACAGCGGCCCCTCTGTCTCCCTGGCCCCAGCCCGGTGGGCACACACATGCGAGCGTGGAGGCAGGCACACACAGGCCAGGGCCGCCAGGCTGCTCCTCGGGGAATGTGGGGGAAACCGCTCCAGAGCCTGACACGCTCCCAACAACAGGCTGACCCCGACGGGCAGGGCAGCCGCGCGGCCCCGGCCTCGCTCCCCGAGAGGGAGGGGAGCTGCGGCTACCCGGACCCCCAGCCCCTCTGAGCCCTGGCCTGGTTGTCGGCCCCTCCACAGTTGGCGACACGCAGGCCCTCGGGGTGGCGCGGGCGCCGACCCAGGGAATCAGACGGACACACCGTTCGGAAAGAGGCTTTAGTGAGCGCACCGAGCTGCCTCGGAGCCCTCCGGGCACTAGTGAGCAGACAGGCCGTCCTGGGGGGGCCTTGGCGGGGCTGCGGCACTGTGCGGTCCCACGAAGAGGCAGCGGAGCTTGGGCTGCAGGTCGTTCCACACCTTGCTCATCTGTGGGAGAAGAGGGCAGGCCAGCTGGGGGGCGGCCGGGGGCAGGTGGCACAGACTCAGCTGCACCTGCGGGCCCAGAGTGGCTGGAGGGCGGGCAGGGGGCTTCCCACCCTCCCTGCAGCGCCCCCACAGGGGCCACGGGGGTGCTTCCTCTGCCCCTGTGCGTGGACAGACGCCTACAGGACGCCCTGTAAGGGACGTAAAGAAATTTTAGCGCTGGGTCGCTCCCTCTAACGGCTCTGCAGCAAGGCCAGAGTGACGTCCACCAAAGGAACGCAGAAACAAAGCAAGACCGGGCAGCTGTGCCGTGGCGCCCAGGCCCTGCAGCAGCCTGCGGGGGCAGGGCCGTGGGCGCGGGCAAGAGGGGAGCCGTGTGGCGAGGGGGCTCTGAGACGGGCACTGGGCCCAGCGGCTCAGGGGCTGCTGAGAGCAGGGCGAGGGGGCTCTGAGACGGGCACTGAGCAGAGCGGCTCAGGGGCTGCTGAGAGAGAGCAGGGCGGCCCGGGGCACGTGCGGCGTGTCCAGTCCCCGAGTTTGGAGACGGGGGCCGAGTCACGCCCGGAGGAGACACGCAGCGCCGCGTCAGGCGAGCTGCCCGCCTTCTGCCCATCGCCCGGCGGTCCCCCAGCCGCCGGGACCTGCCTGTGAGGTCTAACCACCGTGCAGCCCTGCCCCCTCCCGAGCGCCCTGCTGCTGCCTCAGCCATACATGCAGTTCCCAAACTGTGCCTGAGGGTGCCCCAGGCACCCCAGCAAACTCCAGGGGCACCAAGAACTATGGGAAATGGGCAAAGGAAGCTCCAAGCCGGTCACAGGACGTGCGGACCACGGCCGTGGGGCTGTCTGGAGCCAAGAGCTGACGACGGGTGGGAGGGGACTTTGGCCTCCGGCCGCAGTGAGCACCGAGTGCGAGTGCTGAGAAAGCCGAGAAGCCGCTCCAGACAGCATGGGCCAGGCTGCCTCAGGCTGCGGTGTGACTCCCCCCCACCCCGGCCCCAGGGCAGGAAGCTGGCAGGCCGCTCCGCCCCTCACAGCGACACCCCACCTCTCTGCTCTCGTCCAGGGTTCTGTGCGCTCTGCCTCTAACCTTCCCTGGAGCACCTCCTGAAGCCGGGGACCCCTTCCTCTGCGCCCTGCGTGCCCCAACCCACGCCCCGTCGCGAGGACGGCCTCACGGGTCTCCCCAGCTACCAGGAGACCAGAGAGTCTGGCAGGAGCCGTGTCAAGTCCTGGCGCCCCGCCCGCTTGCCCACCCACCCAGATCATTTGTCAAGGTCAGCTGGGCTGCCGCTTCTGGAAGGGGGTTGCCCGCCGGCCCACACGGGCGGCTGTGGGGGACCCACCTCCTTGTGCCCTTGGATCTGGGAGTTGACGAAGGCCCCGAGGATGTGGGAGGTGAGTGGCAGGTACACATGGACCAGCTGCGTCTCCTGGTGCAGGCAGTACAGGGAGAAGTAGTTGCGGAGCTCCATGGTCTGGATCACGTTCTCCTGCTGCAGAGCAGAGAGCCCCTGGCGCCTGGCCCGGCACGCCTGGGAGCGCCCCCAACCCTGGCCCGGGCCCGCCTCTGGGCCACAGCGCCATCACTGGTGCACACGGAGGCCCCACAGGGCGGCGGGGAGGATGGCGGGCGGCCGGCGGGGTGGAGCGGCCCCCGCCAGCGCGCCCCCCACGCCGCGGAGACGCACCTCCACGATGCGGGACTCCAGCTGCTCCACGGACTCGGGCTCGCGGCTCTGCGCCGCGGCGCTCATCTGCCTCTTCATGAGGCCGTACTTGTGCAGCGCCCGCTGGTGCTTGTGCAGCACGCCCTTCTCGTGCCGCTCACACAGGTCCTGGGGGCGGGGGCGGCGGTCAGGGCTCCAGCCTCCAGCTGGGGCCCCGCCTCTCCTCTCAGACAGCGAACACGCACCCCCGCTCGGCACGCCCGGTGGTCGCAGGAGGGACGGCCCAGTGAGCCGCCAGAGCCGAGCTGCGAGGGACTCACGGAGCAAATCAGCACCGCCAGGGCCCCGCGGGGACGCACGAGTGCCGGGCGGCTCCAGACCCCACACCATGAACTGACCGTCCCCAAAAGCCGGCGTGCCTCCAGCAGCAAGACCTTCAGGGACAGGCTCCCGAAGGCAGACGCCCGGCCTCTCCACGGGCCCGTGATAACCTGGTCAGAGGCTGCGTGCGAACAGGAGCCTCCTGGGGAGTGCAGGAGGCCCGTCCACCCTCCGCAGCCCTGGCCTCAGGCTCCTGTCCCACACCCAGAGCCACGCCCCTGGAAGGTCACAGCATGTTTCCAAGGCTCTGTGCCCAAGCGAGCAGCCGCGAGACTCACTTTGTAGGACTGCAGCAAGTCCAGGAAGAGGTTCAGCTTCTCCACCACGTCGTTCTCCTCCTGTTTGCCCTGGAAAACACGGGTGAGGTGGGCCAACACCGCCGGAGCACACGGCTCACCACACGGGAGCGCCGCCCTCCTGACCGGCATGGGACACGGGAGAAGGGAGGCTCCGCCCCGGGTGTGTGGCGGGGGTGGCTCCAGCACACGGCATTCGCTACCAAGTCCCGGCTCCGGTCCCGCTGCTTTGCAAGACCCTAAACCTCCAGCATGTGTGCCTTGGAAAAAGCTGTCACTGTGCAAGAAACCCCGTCTTGAGTCTCACCTGTCTGGCTGGGACCCAGTTATCAGGTCTCCCAGCTGGTCTGGGGAGAATGAAACCAGGACACGTGAAAACGGAACTGAGAACGAGCTCCAAGGTCTTCACCTGCACAGCAAGCGTGAAATGGAACCCTGGCCCAGACGGGTGACGGGCACGTGTCCCCGCTGGTACAGTTAAACCGGTGTTAATTTTACTCCAACACAGAAACCACCAAAGGCACTGAGGAGCGTTCGGGACGCTGCGTCTGTGCGGACATGACGGCATGTGTGAGGGATCCGAGAACCTCAGAGGCAAGCTGTACACCGCACCCACCACAGGCCACACGCCCCTCCTCGGGGCAGAAACTGCATCCACTTCTGGATCAGAGGAAACCCTGGCAAAGTCGGAGACAGGGTCCCCACCTGCTCTGTGCACCCTTCGCAGGCAACCTGTCCAAGAGGGGCTGTGGGCCAGGGCCTGGGTTCGTTCATAGGTTTTACAGACTGAGCTCTCAGTAGAGGGTCGAGGTTAAATGAAAAGCTGTCCAGAATCTGGTCCAGCCCTCTAGTTTCTAATCGTGGAGAGAAAGAGCTGGGCACCAGTGCCGGGTGCGGAAGCACGCCCCGTCTACACCTGGCTAGACCTCTGACACCACGTTCCTGGTTCCCTTGCACACCCAGAGATGGGCCAGCCCAGCGCCAACTCGAGGAGACAAGGACATCGCCCACACTCAGGTTCTAAAGGGAACCCATGGGCAGGGCGACTGCAGAGGAAGAAAACCCAGGACTCTCCACACCAGGAACATGGTTAGATTCCTGTTCCACCACTCAGCTGTGCAGGCCACTGAGCGCCCACCTGGAGCTGGGAAACCCCCATCGGCCTGTCGCTGACTCACTACTAAGGAGCTTCGGGCCGCTGCCAGGCAGCAAGGCCTCCACACGGTCAGCGTTTCAGTGCATTTAAAACCACCCACCAGCGGCCTAAAGCCCACTTCCCCAAGAGCCAGGAAGCACGCTCTCACCCCAAAACTCACGTAACAGTTTTATAGCCTAAGAGCACTCAAATGGACCTCTCTGTGCCTCTGACTGCAAATAAGTCCCCGCGACCCGATTCTCTGCAGAGTTCCATTATGCAAGTAACTCGCCGCAGAACAGAAGCGTGTCCTGAGGCTAACTGGGCGCCCAAGGTGAGACCTGGGTGGGGCCTCTGGGGTGCTGGGAGCCCGGTTGTTCTGATGAGTTACCAAGTGGTCAAATGCCACCTGCCCGGAGAGCAACACAGGAGCTGCCTGTGCTTCTGGGTACCCGGGCAGCACAAGGGCACAGCTTCCAGGTCAGGACAGACCTCACGGCCTCAGCAAAGCCGGCTCTCCGGGGCCAGGACCCAGTGTGTGCCCAGCATCAGCAACCCTCAAGGGCGTGAACCTCTCCCGGGAACCACCCAGAACAGACCGGGCCGTGCAGAGCTGACTGGACAGCCGCGGTGCCCTCACGCAGTACTCAGAGCCCTGATGTCCCCCTCAGGAGGAGACGCTCCGTGCACCCCAGCACGGATGCCCTTGGACTGACTCACTACTAAGGAGCTTCGGGCCGCTGCCAGGCAGCAAGGCCTCCACACGGTCAGCGTTTCAGTGCATTTAAAACCACCCACCAGCGGCCTAAAGCCCACTTCCCCAAGAGCCAGGAAGCACGCTCTCACCCCAAAACTCACGTAACAGTTTTATAGCCTAAGAGCACTCAAATGGACCTCTCTGTGCCTCTGACTGCAAATAAGTCCCCGCGACCCGATTCTCTGCAGAGTTCCATTATGCAAGTAACTCGCCGCAGAACAGAAGCGTGTCCTGAGGCTAACTGGGCGCCCAAGGTGAGACCTGGGTGGGGCCTCTGGGGTGCTGGGAGCCCGGTTGTTCTGATGAGTTACCAAGTGGTCAAATGCCACCTGCCCGGAGAGCAACACAGGAGCTGCCTGTGCTTCTGGGTACCCGGGCAGCACAAGGGCACAGCTTCCAGGTCAGGACAGACCTCACGGCCTCAGCAAAGCCGGCTCTCCGGGGCCAGGACCCAGTGTGTGCCCAGCATCAGCAACCCTCAAGGGCGTGAACCTCTCCCGGGAACCACCCAGAACAGACCGGGCCGTGCAGAGCTGACTGGACAGCCGCGGTGCCCTCACGCAGTACTCAGAGCCCTGATGTCCCCCTCAGGAGGAGACGCTCCGTGCACCCCAGCACAGGATGCCCTTGGGGACAGGGGCCTCGGGGGGCATGTCCACTCACTCACCTGCTGTGCGGCCTTGTCAGCCAGCAGCGCGAACTCCACAGACAGGCCTTTCAGCGCCTGTTTGAGGGACCCCCACGTGCTGCTGTTTAGCGAGGCCCAGGAGGGGAGTGGGGTCGTGTCAGACCCTAGAGCGCTGAGGGAAGAGGAGACACTCAGGGGAAAAGACACACAGGCCCAGAAGCCGGGCGTGCAGCCAACCCGACACCCCACTTCCCGACACCACGCCCCACCGGGGCGCCCTGCGCATCTCCTGACCGAGACCCCCGCTGCTGAAAGAGCAGGCACCTCCAGCAGGTGAAACCCAGGCCGGAGGGTCGTGGGTTCCGGGCAGAGGCGCGGGGCAGCTCTGGCTGGAGGCCGGCCCCTCCTCCAGGGGAGTGGGAGCGTGACCAGCCCCCGGCGGCCTCTCCCAGATCAGACGGACCTCTTCTCAGGTCTGATCCGGACAACGAAGTGGGGCGGAGGAGGGGGAGCCCACGCTTAGGAGCCGACACTCTGCCCACACTCCCCACCCTCTTCCTTTCTTCTGAGTGTGACGCCCCGTCCCCGCAGCCCTTTCCTTCCCTCTTTGGGGTGCACGGGTCAGAATGAGGGTCGTCACAGTACATGTGCTTGCTCCTCCGAGCCTGCCACCCAAGGCTAAGGCCCCTCCCCACTGAAGGGACCCTGTGGAGCCGACCAGGGTCACCTGCCTCAGCTCCTTCCCAAATATGAGAAGGTCGGCGGCGTTGTCGATGGCCCGTGACACCATGCGCTCGGCCCGATCACGGAGCTTGTGAAAGCTGTTGTAGATGTTTCGAATCAGCTCGCGGCTCATGGCGAACTGGGTCTGGATGTCGGCCGGGAGGAAGTCCTGACGAGGAGGCGGGGACGGTCATCACCAGATGGGACAGCCATCCAGGAGATGACCGATGGGAGAGGAAGCAGCTCTGTCCCCGGAGCAGGTGACCAAGCCCAGACCCCAGACCCAGGTGACCTAGCGGCCAGCCCAGGAACCCACCCTGGACCTCCCCTCCTGTCCAAACTAAAAACAGAAATCGGCGCCACGTGTGCCCCACGGAACAGTCCTCAGGCCCGACACGATAACCTGACGACACGCCAGGCAGGCCTCTGGGCTTCCTGATTTACTCCCCAAGACTAAGTTCTCACCCACTTTAATATTAACTACCCATTAACACTAACTAATATTAACTACGCAGCGCTTGAAAAACAAAGTTTAGGAAATACAATGAAGGTAATGTCTGGAAAAGTTGCTTACGAAACAATCACCGAAAAAGCTACCAAACAGCTACTTTCATCCTTTTGAGAAAAGGATCAGATGAACCAAACAAAAATAAGCCGGGGCAACCATCAACTCCCTTATTTCCAAAGAGCAGACGGCCAAGTGCACGTCCACCTGAGTCACGGAACGCCTGGGGCACGCTGCGAGGGCCTGCGGCCGGGCGCCGTGGTCAGAGGGGCTGAGTCACACGCAGGCTCAGCCGCCGAGACACCTGGGACCTTGGCCAACGGCAGCCTCCATGTCCCCGTCTGGAAAATGGGCCTGACACCCGCTGTGCTTCAGATCAACTGGAACAAGCGTTAAGTGAGGAAGACACGCGACACGTCTCAGAACGGTCTGGCGCGCAGAGAAAAGCCTACTGTGAGCCCTGCTGCTGCGCTGCGGGAAGAGTGAGCATCCGCGGCGGGCGAGTACCTTGGCCCGAGCCGCCAGCTTGCAGTTCATGAACTCGTCTCCCACGCACTGAGCAGATTCCTTCAACTTGTTCTGCACGTCCTGCAAGGGGGGAGAGAAACCCTTGACCCTCAGCTGGCCGCAGAAGGTGGGCAGGACCTGGACCCTCAGCCAGCCGAGAGAGGTGAGCGGGACCCGGTCCCTCAGCCGGCCGAGAGAGGTGGGCAGGACAAGGTCCCTCTGAGAGAGCAGGGTTTCCGTGTGTCTGACGCAAACTCCCATAACCTCTTCCTGTCTCCGGCTCCGTGTTTTTCCCCACTGGCCTTAACGTTTGGGGTGGTTGGTCTTCCAGAGGCGGAAAAGCCCGACTTCCCAACAGCACTCCAAACAGCAGCTCTGGAGAGGAGCTGTCCCTCCAGAAAAACAGAAATGCACCTCGGACCAGGAGCAGGAGCACGGAGACAGACGCGGGGCCACTAGGCCCTGAAGGTCCCGCATGCGGCTCAGACCCTGAAGCCTCTTCCTCCCCTGAGCAGACCCACGGGACCGGGCCCAGAGCCCAGCAGAGCTGACGGACAGAGAAAGGATGGCGCTGGGCGTCCCGCGCCCTGGCTCTGAGCTCTGCCCGCAGAAGGGGGGCTCCCTGCTAAAGCCCAGCCTTCAGACACGCCCCCACGAAGAGCCACAGAACAAAGGCAGGCAGAGGCTGCAACACACGGCGGTGTGTTGGGGCGGGAAGCGCGGCCTTTCAGAGCGGGACGCCTGCCCCAGCGCCCTCCTTCACCACAGCAGCACGCAGCGCCAGGGAGGCCGGGGCGCCCGTCTGTGGAGGGGCGAGGGGTGGCTCCCACCTCCCAGCACTTTCCTCACCTGCAATCAAGACCCCTGCTGCACAGAGGCTTGTCCAGCCCCAGGGTTCAAAAGCCCCACCCTCCCCGCTCGGGGCGGAGGTCACAGCAAGCGTGCCCTGGACATCCGGAACGGGTCCCACAAAGGGGCCAACGGACAAGCACCCCAGAGGGGCGGCCGCAGGATCTCTAGAGTCAAAGGCCCCTCTGGCCCCCGGGGAGTGTGCGCTAAGACGGGAGGTCAGGCACGTGGGGAATCCGCCTGAAGGGGCTCCGTGGCTGTGGTGTCCACTCCAGCGCAGGAAGTCCTCCACGGGGGCCCCTCCACCCATGCCCACGAGGAGAGGGTCCACGGGGAACCCCCCGTGCCGGAGAAGGACTCGGCCCTGACACGTGGGGGCGCCACGCAGCGCCTCCTCCGCTGGGAGCAGGGCTGTGGCCCGCTTTCCTGCTGGACCGGATCGGCCGACGGCAGCTGGATGGGGACGCGGCCGCCCCGACGCCTCCCCAGGGTCACGGGCACGGAGGGCCCACGCCGCCCGGGACACAGGTCCAGCCGCAGCTCTGGGACAGCGCGGAGCCCACCCGGCCTCTCCTAAGTGCGCACACATCCACGTTGGGGTCGCTGGCCCGCCGCTCACCCCCCAGCCGCGGAGCCCCCTCCCGTGGAGCAGCTTCAAACCTGGGGGGGCTGCCCAGAAGCCACGGCTCCTCCCTGGCCACCCACAGGCCTGCCCGACGCCTCCCACGTGACCTGGGGAGGCAGCCCTGCTCACGGCCACCCGTGGAAACAGAACGCGTCGGGCAGAACCAGGGGAGCAAGCAGGGAGAGCGACAGCGAGGGCGGGGCGCCCCGGCCCCCAGTACTCACGGGGCCGCTGAAGGACAAGAACAGCTTGAGGGTCGCGTCCTCCGAGAAGGGCGGGTGCCGGGCCACCAGGTTGATGAAGCGCTTCAGCGCCCGACTTGGCCAACGGCAGCCTCCATGTCCCCGTCTGGAAAATGGGCCTGACACCCGCTGTGCTTCAGATCAACTGGAACAAGCGTTAAGTGAGGAAGACACGCGACACGTCTCAGAACGGTCTGGCGCGCAGAGAAAAGCCTACTGTGAGCCCTGCTGCTGCGCTGCGGGAAGAGTGAGCATCCGCGGCGGGCGAGTACCTTGGCCCGAGCCGCCAGCTTGCAGTTCATGAACTCGTCTCCCACGCACTGAGCAGATTCCTTCAACTTGTTCTGCACGTCCTGCAAGGGGGGAGAGAAACCCTTGACCCTCAGCTGGCCGCAGAAGGTGGGCAGGACCTGGACCCTCAGCCAGCCGAGAGAGGTGAGCGGGACCCGGTCCCTCAGCCGGCCGAGAGAGGTGGGCAGGACAAGGTCCCTCTGAGAGAGCAGGGTTTCCGTGTGTCTGACGCAAACTCCCATAACCTCTTCCTGTCTCCGGCTCCGTGTTTTTCCCCACTGGCCTTAACGTTTGGGGTGGTTGGTCTTCCAGAGGCGGAAAAGCCCGACTTCCCAACAGCACTCCAAACAGCAGCTCTGGAGAGGAGCTGTCCCTCCAGAAAAACAGAAATGCACCTCGGACCAGGAGCAGGAGCACGGAGACAGACGCGGGGCCACTAGGCCCTGAAGGTCCCGCATGCGGCTCAGACCCTGAAGCCTCTTCCTCCCCTGAGCAGACCCACGGGACCGGGCCCAGAGCCCAGCAGAGCTGACGGACAGAGAAAGGATGGCGCTGGGCGTCCCGCGCCCTGGCTCTGAGCTCTGCCCGCAGAAGGGGGGCTCCCTGCTAAAGCCCAGCCTTCAGACACGCCCCCACGAAGAGCCACAGAACAAAGGCAGGCAGAGGCTGCAACACACGGCGGTGTGTTGGGGCGGGAAGCGCGGCCTTTCAGAGCGGGACGCCTGCCCCAGCGCCCTCCTTCACCACAGCAGCACGCAGCGCCAGGGAGGCCGGGGCGCCCGTCTGTGGAGGGGCGAGGGGTGGCTCCCACCTCCCAGCACTTTCCTCACCTGCAATCAAGACCCCTGCTGCACAGAGGCTTGTCCAGCCCCAGGGTTCAAAAGCCCCACCCTCCCCGCTCGGGGCGGAGGTCACAGCAAGCGTGCCCTGGACATCCGGAACGGGTCCCACAAAGGGGCCAACGGACAAGCACCCCAGAGGGGCGGCCGCAGGATCTCTAGAGTCAAAGGCCCCTCTGGCCCCCGGGGAGTGTGCGCTAAGACGGGAGGTCAGGCACGTGGGGAATCCGCCTGAAGGGGCTCCGTGGCTGTGGTGTCCACTCCAGCGCAGGAAGTCCTCCACGGGGGCCCCTCCACCCATGCCCACGAGGAGAGGGTCCACGGGGAACCCCCCGTGCCGGAGAAGGACTCGGCCCTGACACGTGGGGGCGCCACGGCAGCGCCTCCTCCGCTGGGAGCAGGGCTGTGGCCCGCTTTCCTGCTGGACCGGATCGGCCGACGGCAGCTGGATGGGGACGCGGCCGCCCCGACGCCTCCCCAGGGTCACGGGCACGGAGGGCCCACGCCGCCCGGGACACAGGTCCAGCCGCAGCTCTGGGACAGCGCGGAGCCCACCCGGCCTCTCCTAAGTGCGCACACATCCACGTTGGGGTCGCTTGCCCGCCGCTCACCCCCCAGCCGCGGAGCCCCCTCCCGTGGAGCAGCTTCAAACCTGGGGGGGCTGCCCAGAAGCCACGGCTCCTCCCTGGCCACCCACAGGCCTGCCCGACGCCTCCCACGTGACCTGGGGAGGCAGCCCTGCTCACGGCCACCCGTGGAAACAGAACGCGTCGGGCAGAACCAGGGGAGCAAGCAGGGAGAGCGACAGCGAGGGCGGGGCGCCCCGGCCCCCAGTACTCACGGGGCCGCTGAAGGACAAGAACAGCTTGAGGGTCGCGTCCTCCGAGAAGGGCGGGTGCCGGGCCACCAGGTTGATGAAGCGCTTCAGCGCCCGCCTCCGGGCCTCGATGAACTCCCTGTCGGCTGGGGCAGGACTCGGGTGACCGCAGGCCATGCACGGGGCCCCAAGCCGGCACTCAGGGCCCAGCGCCTCCCACGCAGACGGCCCCCCAGCCTCACCTCCAGCCGGGGGCCCCAGCCACAGACCTCAGGCTGCAGGAGAAGGCGGGCGCCCCCGACCCCATGCCCTGGCCCCAGGGACACACCTGGGCCAGGCTAGCTGCGAGGAAGACCAGAGCCCGCTGGCTTCAGCCGGCAGTGTCTGACCGACCCCTCACCACAGGGCCTACAGACGCCGCTGCGACCCTTCCTGCTGTTTCCATGAACGAGTGGGTTCTGCTAAACTCACGTCCACCCAACCTGGCTTTCCTGTCCACGTCACTTCCAACTCTCTCACAAGCACAAACTCCCTTGTTTGAGTTAAGGAGTCTCACTTCGAGGGAGGGAAGAAAGTAAAGCGTACAGTGACGCACTGAGGGTGTTTCAACCTGACCACAAATGAAAACGGCATTTTTTTTAAGTTATAATGTTTTGAGAAAGATCTCTGCTTCACACAGCAGCATGAACTTTACATCACGGATCGTGCGCCGGCGGGCTCAGTCACGTCTAGCTCTGTGACCCGTGAACTGTTGCCCGCCAGGCTCCTCTGTCCATGCAACTTTGCAGGCAAGAATGCTGCAGTGGACTGCCATTGCCTTCTCCACGAAAACAGTATTTAAAGTATCACTTGGGGAAACCCGCTGGCGAACCAGTGGTTAAGACCCCGAGTTTCCACTTCAGGGGCATGGGTTCGATCCTGGTCAGAGAGCCAAGATCCCACATGCCACGCGGCATGGCCAAGCGAAGCATGAAAATTCTGAGTCACTGGAGGGAACCGGGATGAGGTCAGCCCCGCCGAGGCCACGCGCTCACAAGGGCTTGGCACAGGACCCAGCCTTCGAGGCCTCCGCACGCCCGCGGCCCCCGGGCCCCAGCACACCCAGCGGTTACCTCCCAGCATCCTCTTGGGCGGCAGGGCAGGCACCATGCGGTACGGGAACTTGTGCAGCAGCGTCTCGTGGAAGACCACGAAGTCGTTGTAGCGGCGGTGCACGCAGGACTTGAAGCGCTGCGGGAGGAGGGTGCAGAGCTCAGCGTCCTCGTCAGAGGCCTCCCCGGCCCGCTCTTCCCGCCACAAACTGGACCCAGGGAAACAGCCTGATAAAACCCCCTATGTCCCTCACCAGGCCTCTTCCTAAGGGAGGAATCCCACACGTCCTCAATGGACGGAGACACAGCCTTTAAACGCTGCACAGCTCTGACTGCCGCCTAACTGACCTGCTGCTCCGGCTCTCCTGTCAGATGCAAGCCTCTCTACAGGAGTTTCCAACCACACGGCAGCGTCTCCCGTCCGGGGGGTCACGTGAGGACAGCTTTTACGGTCTGTCTTCAACGTGCGCTCTCCAAGAGGGCTAACACAAGTGGCCTCCTCAACGAGACCCGACTGCCCACAAGCAGCTTAGACGCTGAGCCCCCTTCCTGAGACCCGGGAGACGCGAGACCCATCCTGAGACCCGGGAGACGCGCAACCCATCCTGAGACGCGCGACCCATCCTGAGACCCGGGAGACACGAGACCCATCCTGAGACGCGAGACCCATCCTGAGACGCGAGACCCATCCTGAGACGCGCGACCCATCCTGAGACCCGGGAGACACGAGACCCATCCTGAGACGCGAGACCCATCCTGAGACGCGCGACCCATCCTGAGACCCGGGAGACACGAGACCCATCCTGAGACGCGAGACCCATCCTGAGACCCGGGAGACACGAGACCCATCCTGAGACGCGCGACCCATCCTGAGACCCGGGAGACGCGAGACCCATCCTGAGACGCGCGACCCATCCTGAGACCCGGGAGACACGAGACCCATCCTGAGACGCGAGACCCATCCTGAGACGCGAGACCCATCCTGAGACCCGGGAGACACGAGACCCATCCTGAGACGCGCGACCCATCCTGAGACCCGGGAGACGCGAGACCCATCCTGAGACGCGCGACCCATCCTGAGACCCGGGAGACACGAGACCCATCCTGAGACGCGAGACCCATCCTGAGACGCGAGACCCATCCTGAGACCCGGGAGACACGAGACCCATCCTGAGACGCGAGACCCATCCTGAGACCCGGGAGACACGAGACCCATCCTGAGACGCGCGACCCATCCTGAGACCCGGGAGACGCGAGACCCATCCTGAGACGCGCGACCCATCCTGAGACCCGGGAGACACGAGACCCATCCTGAGACGCGAGACCCATCCTGAGACGCGAGACCCATCCTGAGACCCGGGAGACACGAGACCCATCCTGAGACGCGAGACCCATCCTGAGACCCGGGAGACACGAGACCCATCCTGAGACGCGCGACCCATCCTGAGACCCGGGAGACGCGAGACCCATCCTGAGACGCGCGACCCATCCTGAGACCCGGGAGACACGAGACCCATCCTGAGACGCGAGACCCATCCTGAGACGCGCGACCCATCCTGAGACCCGGGAGACACGAGACCCATCCTGAGACGCGAGACCCATCCTGAGACGCGCGACCCATCCTGAGACCCGGGAGACACGAGACCCATCCTGAGACGCGAGACCCATCCTGAGACCCGGAAGACACGAGACCCATCCTGAGACGCGCGACCCATCCTGAGACCCGGGAGACGCGAGACCCATCCTGAGACGCGCGACCCATCCTGAGACCCGGGAGACGCAAGACCCATCCTGAGACCCGGGAGATGCGTGACCCATCCTGAGACCCGGGAGACCCATCCTGAGACCCGGGAGATGCGAGACCCTTCCTGAGACCCGGGAGACCCATCCTGAGACCCGGGAGACACGAGACCCATCCTGAGACCCTGGAGACTCGCGACCCATCCTGAGACCCGGGAGATGTGCGACCCATCGTGAGACCTGGGAGACTCGCGACCCATCGTGAGACCCAGGAGACGCAAGACCCATCCTGAGACCCGGGAGACCCATCCTGAGACCCAGGAGACGCGAGACCCTTCCTGAGACCCGGGAGACCCATCTTGAGACCCAGGAGACACGAGACCCATCCTGAGACCCTGGAGACTCGCGACCCATCCCTGAGACCCGGGAGTCTCGAGACTCAGACGAAGCCGCCCATGAGAAGCCTGCAGGCTCCACGGGACACAGCCCCGACTGAGTGGCCTCGTGGGGTTCGCATGGACGCGCTCACACGAGACCCAGGCACCCAGCACACTACCGAGAGTGCTCAGTACCGTCGCGGAGAGTGGAGGAAGTAGAAGACAGCGACAGGCCGTGTGAGGCCAACAAGAGGATGCTCGGGGAAAGACAAAGCTGTGGAGGCAGAGAGAGACCAGGGCCGCAGGGGGTCGGGTGGGGGTGGAGCACGGAGGAAGGACACAGGGGCCTCAGGGCAGAGAAGCAACAGCGGCGGGCCACACCCTGAGGACGCACAGCAGGGGAGGGGGGGGTGTCGATGCGACAAGGGCGCGGCCAGGCAGGCTCAGCGGCCAGGCAGGCTCAGCAGCCGTGCAGGTAACTTTTTGAACCCTTAACAGAAGGGGAAAAGTGAAGCGGGGATGCATTTTGTTTTCTTGGCTCCAGAATCACTGCAGATGGCGACTGCAGCCATGAAACTAAAAGACGCTTGCCCCTTGGAAGGAAAACTGTGAGCAACCTAGACAGCATATTAAAAAACAGAGACATTACTTTACCAACAAAAGTCCACATAGTCAAGGCTATGGTTTTTCCAGTGGTCATGTATGGATGTCAGAGTTGGACCATAATGAAGGCTGAGCACTGACGAACTGATGTTTTTTAACTGTGGTGCTGGAGGAAACTTTGAGACTCCCCTTGAACTGCAAGGAGATCAAATCCATCAATCCTAAAAGAAATCAACCCTGAATATTCATCGGAAGAATTGATGCCGAAGCTCCAATACTTGGGTCATCTGATGAGAAGAGCCGACTGATTGGAAAAGAGCCTGATGCTGGGAAAGACCGAAGGCGGGGGGAGAGGAGATGACAGAGGATGAGATGGTTGGGTGGCATCACTGACTCGATGGGCATGGGTTTGAGGAAGCTCCAGGAGACAGTGAAGGGCAAGGAAGCCTGGCGTGCTGCAGTCCATGGGGTCACAAAGAGCTGGACCCGACTCACTGACCGAACCAGACTACCCGCAGGCCGTGAGCTCCCAGCACAGCCCACGCGGCTGCGCGTCCAGCTCTGCTTGGCCTCACGCCAGTCTGCACTGACTCCAACTCCAGCAAGCGTGCCAGCAGCGGCCCCAGCCCGGCCAGCCCCACCTCCTGCCCCGAGGCTCCAACCTCAGCAGGCTCACCCCTTCGCCCACATTTCAGGAGGTAACCTGGACAGATCGGCCTCCTGCTAAAAATGCTCACCGTGAGGTCATCGACTGACTTAAGGAACGGGCCGTTTAACGAGACTGAAGCCAAGGCCGCTGTCCTAGTAGGGCAGCGTGTCACACACGTGAGAGCCCAGCCCAAGGGTGACGCGGCCCCAGGGGAGGCACTGAGGCCTCCAGCCCCACTGCGGCTGCAGGTGCCAGGGGGCAGTGGTGCCCACCAGCAACGCTGTCCTCTAAACACGGGAGGGCCTCCCCTCACTGACCTCAGCCGCCTCCCTCGGCAGCAGCGCTGACCAGTGTCAGAGCAAAGCTCAGTTCCAGGCTCTCGTCATCGTGACTTCAAAACACAGGCAAAAATGCTGCAATCCTTAAGGTCCATGGAACAGCCGTCCACACACACACACTCACACACACACACACAGGCAAAAACACTGCGATCCTTAACGTCCACAGAACAGCTGTCCACACACACACACACACACACACACACACACACACACACAGGCAAAAACGCTGCAATCCTTAACGTCCACAGAACAGCCGTCCACACACACACACACACACACACACACACATACAAACGCAGGCAAACACACACACACACACACACACACAGGCAAAAATGCTGCGATCCTTAACATCCATGAGCAGCCGTCCACCATGGGGAACTTGCTCCCACATGCACAGGTGTCTTTCTGCCTGGATGACAATCGGGAGGCTCCCCCAGCCTGAGCCCTCCAGGGCTGCAGCCCGACTCTGTAACTCAGCTGAGGGGGCCACTCTGACCCTACGAGATCCCCCCTGCTCCCCCCACCACCCACCCACCCACACCCA
>SJYC01124254.1:0-11470 GCA_006408675.1 Madoqua kirkii | reverse complement strand
TTACCTGGCTGGATACCTCATACTCCACGTGCTTCAGGAACAGGCCCTTCTTCTCGGGGACGAGCTCCACCTGCACGGCATCCCTGGCCAGCAGCTCCTGCAGCGTCAGCGACAGCAGCAGCGGGTTCCCCGGCGACACCTGCATCCGACCGGCATCCGGGGCCCTGGGCTCGCTGACCGGGGGCACTGGCGAGTCTGCGGAGAGAAGGTGAGCACCGCAGCTCAGCCCGGAGGCCGCTCGCCGCCCCCGCCGCTGGCTCAGCATGTGGACTCCAGCCACATCACCCGGCCGAGCCCGGTCCTGGCCCAGGTCGGGCTCATTCATTCGGGCCGGGCGTCCACTCAGGGCCACGTCCTCCCCTCATAAAGCTGCAGGCTGTGAATCAGCACGCACACCCCCACATCCAGGACAGGGCAGGCCTAGTTTCCCACCTGGGCAGAGGCAAAGGAGTGGCATGTTTGCAAGTTATATGCAAAAAACAAGATTTTTCCTTTTCTCCGGGGTCAAGTAAAGGGTTAAAAGGAAAGAAACAGGCCCTGGTTCTCCACAGCAGGCACGCCCACAATCAGTGCATGCTGCCTCCTTGCCAACCCAGCCACCCAGATGTGTAAACCCGGCGTGTCTGCTTGAGCCGGGCGCCTGCTGCGCTGGGCTCCTGCTCAGACAGACCAAAGCAGGGAGCCCTAACACCCCGCCTTCCTCGGACACGAGGAGTCACCCGCGTGTCACTCACAGGACAGGCAAAGACCAGTCAGAGGTCTTGTGTCCACCACGCTGCCAACAAACAAACAAGGAAACCCTGCTGAAAGGTCAGTTTGGTTTTTAGCACAGAGTTTAGAACTTTAGAGAAAAACATTCTTTTCAGTTAAGAAAAAAGAATAAAGGTTAAGGTGTCCCTCGGGGGAAAGGTCTTTTTCCAAGAAACACTGCCGTAAACAAACAGAACAAACTGCATCTCTCCATCCTCTCGACCTTCTGCAGCGCGGCCGGATTACTCTATAGGCCTGACTTGTTCAGTGCAAGATCTGGTTTACATTCGCATACAGAATTAATGAAGAGGTTATTTCCATCTGTGAAATCACTCAGCATCTTAGGATTCAAAATACAGCGGCCGTGAATCGACCTTAAACGTTAAGAAAGAGAACAAGGGCCTACTGTGCACGCAGGGAGCCCCCGGCCTCAGAACTCCACGCAGAAGCTCAAGCCCCGGTGCTGCACGGCAGGCGGCTCTCCAGGGAGACCCCAGGAGACCCCGGGGCCACGACGACCGCAGGGGCAGGAAGGCGGTGCTGGCGGCTCACCTGCACTTTCTCTCTCCCTCTTTCTATTACACTGCTGCACACGGGGCGTCACTGGTGGCTCAGGAGGAAAGACTCTGCCTGCAATGCAGGAGATGCAGGTTCGACCCCTGGGTCAGGAAGATCTCCTAGAGGAGGAATGCCCACCCCAGTACGCTTGCCTGGAGAATCCCACGGACATGAGCGCGTGTGGTGTACGTATGAATACGAGGACAGTGTGCATATGCAGGTGTGTGTGTGCGCGCGCGTTTGAATATACATGAACATGCACACGTGTGTGTGGCTGTGTGCAACAGTACATACGTGTGTACATGTGAATATGAGAGGTGTGTGTTTATTAGTATACACGTACATGTGTGCAACGCACGGATGACTGTGCATGAGGCCTGTATATGCACATGTGAATATAGGAGTGTGTGTGTACACTTGTGTGTGCAAGTAAACGTGCACATGCATGTATGGCTGTGTGTGTGATGCGTGCATGTATATGCAATGTGATACAGGAGTGTGTGTGTGTATGCTTGTGTGTGCACGTGTGTGTGTGTGCGTAAACATGTGCACATGCATACATGACTGTATACAGGAGTGCGTGTACGTGAAGTGTGTATGTGGGGGGCTGTCCCCAACAATGAATCCCCAGAGCCATAACAGTTAAAAGCACGTGGAGGCCACAGCTGAGAAGGCACCCGTTCTCCCAGGTCATCTCAGGAGCCCAGCCCCTTTCCGAGGAAAAGCACTTTGATGGCCTTAATACTGTGTTTACACAGTCTCCTGAGGGACCACAAGAATCCTCAAGGAGCCGACAAGCATTTCTTAAGTACCAGCTCGAGGGAACACAGTGATGAATAAGACAGGGTCCCTGAGCTCATTAATTCGTCCACACAGCAAACCGCTGTGAGTGTCCACCACTGCCACGCACAACCTATAAATATCCAAACTCCAGGGAGAATGGAAATCGGGCCATGATTAGCCTACAACTGCCCTGGGAATCAAGACGAAGCCGGGATGACACCCGGGAGAGCGAGGGTTCCCTCGCTCTGTCCTCAGCTGCATCTGGGCAGGAGGGGCTCGGGGGCCTGGCACGCAGCAGGGGCTCAAGGGACGTTTGCTGAGTGACTTCACTGGTATTCGCTGTATTTCCAGGAAGGGAAACCAGCACCTGAAACAAAGCAAGATCTTCAACCAGAGCACAGAATGTGTGGGAAAACAGTAAGCCATAAAGCTAAAACAGTGATGGGAGCATCTTTTTATCAGAGAAAACACCTGCAAATAACACGTCTGGTAAGGGCCTGGGTCTGGAATGCGCGACAGCAGCAACCCTCACACCTGAGTCAGAGCGCAAGCAACCCGAGCGGAGCGCTGGCAGAGGGTCTGCACAGACACCTCTCCAAGACGCAGAGGCGGCCAGGGAGCGCACAGGAGAGCCCAGCACCACAGACCGTCACAGGGAGACGGCGCCCTGCGCCTCCTCCAGTGTGGAAGAGAGATCACGCCGACCGCGGCGAGCACTGGAAGCCCTCGCACAGGCTACGGGTCCGTGAACGGTGCAGCTGCCTTCAGAAGCGCCTGGCGGTTCCTCAGACTGTTAGAGACAGAGCTGCTACGTGACCCTGCAACCCCACTCCTAGGTACGCACTCGGGGTAAACAAAGACGTGTGTCCACACGGAGACCTGGGGACAAATGTCCACAGCGGCACTGTTCACAAGAGCCAAAGAGGAAGGATCCGAACGCCCATCAGCTGAACGGGTAAAGAAAGCGGTGGAGGCACTCAGTGGGGGAGGAGGAAACAGCCACCCAGCCCGGTACTCCCGCCTGGAGGGTCCACGCACAGAGGACCTGGCGGGCTGCAGTCCACGACAGGGTCGCGAAGAGCTGGACGCGACGAAGCTGCTAAGCGCACGACACGCACACAGGAGTATTATCCTGCCACTAAAGGGCGCTTGCGGTTCACGCTACAGAGCGGACGAGACTTGAACACGGGGCAGACGGCGGGGGAGAGGAAGCCCGTCGGGACAGGCCTTGCGCGACACGACGCCGTCTACGTGAAGCGCCCGAGAGAGGCCGACCCGCAGAAACAGCAGCAGCCGGCTGCCCCGCAGGGCCGCGCTGATGAAACGCCCTGAAAGCCGCCGAGGAGACGCCTGCGCGGCGGGGCGCACACCGAGGACCACCGTGCCGCACACTTCAGGAGCACACCACTGGGGTGTGAGCAGCGACTCACACCCTCCACACACTCCACGTGCAGGGGAGGCGCCGGCAGCAAGGGAGGCAGGGTGTGCGCGGGCCTCCCAGCCGCGCCCCACTCCTCGGTGCCCCCATGGACGGCGGCCCACCAGGCTCCTCTGTCCGTGGGATTCTCCAGGCAGGAGTACTGGAGCGGGAAGGCCTTCCCTCCTCCGGGGGATCTTCCCGACCCAGGAATGGCACCCAGGCCTCCTGCACTGCAGGCAGATTCTTTACCGTCTGAGCCACCTGGGGAGCCCATAAAAGTAGGTGCTGTCGGCAAGAAAGGCAGACTCAGGCTCTCCAAAAACCCTCTCCCCCGCAAAAGCACTGAGGACGAAGGCAAAAACCGCCAATCTGCTTCCTCAGAGCACTAGAAAGTGACCAGAGGCTGGTGGCAATGCGGAGTGCATCTGCTGACGCAATAATGAGTGAAGTCACGATGAGGTCACAGCGGAGCAGGCCGGGCCTTCACCCAGCACCAGCGGAGTTCCTGGAAGAGGGAGAGGCTGCACACACGTGGTAACACAGGGCAGCTGCAGACCCAGGGACCCCCTGGCTGGTCGGCCACTCCCGGGAGCCAGACGGGCAGAGAAGGATCCTCCCCAACAGGGTTCGGAGAAGACGCCGCCAACACCCTGACCTCCAACTTCCGGCCTCCAGACCCACGAGACAGCACAGTCCCGCTGCCTCAGGCCACCCGCTGTGCGGCCCTTCCTTAGGGCAGCCCCAGGAAACTCACACCAGAAACGCTAGAGTTCAGAAAAGCTGTCAATAAACCACAGAGAGCGACCGCACCTCGGAAGGAGCACCGACGTCCAGAGATGAGCCAGTCAAGTGTCCAGTTTCCAACCAAAGCTTCTAAGCCATGCAAAGAAACAAGAGAGCAAGGCCAAGCACGAGGCGAGGAGCGGGGACACACAGCGACAGAAACTGCTCCTGAAAAAAGTCCAGACGCTGGGACCACTGAGGGCCTGACATCCGCTCTCCTAACATGTTCGAAGGACCAAGGGAACCCCCTCTAAAGAGCTAAGGTCTGAGAACACCACCTCACCAACAGGGAATACCGAAAAATCAGAAAGTACAGAAGAGAAACAGATAAAAATTCTGGAGCTGAAACGTTCAATAACCGAAATAAAAAATTCACTAGAAGCTCAACAGCAGATGTGAGTGGGAAGAAGGAAGAACCAGCAACTGGAAAGACGTGTCAGTCTACATTTTCTCCAGCCTGATGGACAGAAAGAGAAAAAGACGCAGAAATATCAATAGCTCCTCAGAGACCAGAGGATAACACCAAGCATACCAACATGACCGTAACAAGAATCTCAAGGAGAAAGGTTTAGAAAAGATGCTTGAATAAATAATGGCTCCGTTTTATTTAAATATCCAAGAACTCAAAGATTTCCAACTTGGATAAATTCAAAGGGATCATAAACTGTTCACAGTGTACAAAGAGAAAATCTTGAAAACACCAGGAGGGAAATGACTTGCCAAATATGAGGGATTCTTTTTAAGATCAACAGCTGACTCCTCACCAGAAACCATGCCAGACGAAAGGAGGTGGGGGGCAGAGTCGAAGCACCAAGAATCCCGCACCCGGCACAGCCACCCGCAGGAGCAAGGGCCCAGCGAGACACTCCCGGCGCCTGAAACTGATAGGATTCCTCGCCAGCAACTCTTCCTACAGAGACGAGTCGCCGGGAACTAACGAGGCATACCAGTACCCATGCTGCTGCCGCCGCTGCTGAGTCGCTTCAGTCGTGTCCGACTCTGCGCGACCCCACAGACGGCAGCCCACCAGGCTCCGCCGTCCCTGGGATTCTCCAGGCAAGAACGCTGGCGTGGGCTGCCACTGCCTTCTCCACCCAGTAACCATATCGGTAAGTATGAAAGACAGCCCTCATATTTCTTTATTTGCAGTTATTTTTCCTGGCTGATTTCAAAGACAACTGTACAGAAGCCACAACTTTAAACTGTTTTGATGGGGAACAACTCATACAGATGTAATCTGTAAGACAGAAAAGACCCTGATGCTGGGAAAAACTGAAGGCACAAGGAGGAGGGGGTGGCAGAGGATGAGACAGTTAGATGGCATCACCAACTCAACGGACATCAATCTGCGCAAACTCGGGGATCAATGGAGGACAGAAGAGCCTGGCGAGCTGCAGGCCGTGGGGTGCCAGAGAGTCAGACAGGACTAGCGACTGAACAGAAGCCACAGTCCATCCGATGGTGACACCACGGAGGGGAGGAGGGCTCATACATCACTGAAATCACACTACTAATCCAAGGCAGCCTATTAAAAACTGAAGCTGTGACTCCCACGGCAACCACCGAGAAAACAACCCCCCGAAAGTACAACACCCGAAACAACATGGGAAGGTAATTGGAACACTGAAAAGAAAAAAAACCTATTTAATGTCAAAGAAAGAAAATTAAATTAATGGGGGGAAAGATCATTCAAAGAGCACCAGGAGGTCTTATTCAAAATTTTCTATGATAAAAACACACGCTTCACAGAGAAAATGCCATTGATTTTCCTGATGATTAAAATAAGACAATGTCCCAAGACAGAAAGTAAGCTCAGTGATGATTAGCAAATGATGGTATGCTGCTGAAGAACCCGAACTCTGATCACTGGAGGATTTAAAACACAAAGCATAGACATTACCCTCAACCACCCTGAGAACAACCCCTTCCTTAAGTCTGAATCATAAGAAAGCCACGATTCCCAACACCAATTTACTGAACTAGGACAGACATATTTTCTAAGAAAAAATATTTAAGAACAAAAAAGAAGAGGAAGGAGTCACGTCCCAGAGGCGGCGCTGTCACCGACGAGCACACGCTGAAGACAGCGCGGGCAGGACTCCGGTCTCCCCCGGGGGCCCATGCGAAGCTCCCCAGCAGGACGCTTCTCAGTGGAGCCTCGACAGCCAGTTTGAGCAGCCCCGCAAGACCAGCTGAGGTGGCTGGAAGGACCTGAGTTTGACCAAACTCCCCAAGAGAGCGAAGAACAAAGAAGTCTGGCGTGCTGCAGTCCACGGGGGTCACAAAGAGTCAGACGTGACTTAGCGACTGAACAACGAGACGAATGTCTGGAAGAGGCACCATCTGCCAACTCGGCCCCCACACGGATCAAACAGCTCAGACGAGACGAGCCAGCCGGGCCCGCGCCGCACAGCAGTGGACAAAGCCTGGCTGCGACCACAGGCGGACAGCGGCTGAACTCCAGCCTCCAGTCCCCCGTGTGTGGCTGGCAAGTGAGCCCCTCTGAGCTTTGTTTACAGTCAGTAGAAGGCGGCCAAGAGGCCCACACCGGGCTCTGCACCACCGTTGGAGCCCTGGGGACCGCAGCATCCCGATAGGCCCTTCCAAGAGCATCGCCCCCCCCCCACTCCGACCCTTCCACACGGAACTGCTCCACGTGGGGCCCCTGGCGGTGGAAGCCCTGACCTTGAAAAGCCACCAGCCAGGAGCCCGGCCTGACGGCGGCTGTGTGAGCGTGCGCTACGCTGCACTCAGCAGCTAGGAGCTCCTGGGAGCGGAGCCCCTGCGCCCTGGGCGGGGCGGGGGTCCAGAGTGCCTCTGGGAGCCTCATCTGAGCCGAGCGGTCTCACTCGTTCTCACAAGAGCCAACCGAGCGGGCAGGTGTCGCCCGAGGGCTTGGCCTGCGGGTCTGAGAGCCGCTCCCGGGCCTGCGTCAGCACAGTGGGCCGTCTCCGCACGGGACATCTTGCTCTGCTGGCCCCGGGGTGACACGGGAGCTGGGTCACTCCCAGGCCAAGCAGCTAGGAGCTCCTGGGAGCGGAGCCCCTGCGCCCTGGGCGGGGCGGGGGTCCAGAGTGCCTCTGGGAGCCTCATCTGAGCCGAGCGGTCTCACTCGTTCTCACAAGAGCCAACCGAGCGGGCAGGTGTCGCCTGAGGGCTTGGCCTGCGGGTCTGAGAGCCGCTCCCGGGCCTGCGTCAGCACAGTGGGCCGTCTCCGCACGGGACATCTTGCTCTGCTGGCCCCGGGGTGACACGGGAGCTGGGTCACTCCCAGGCCAGGCACCTACACCGTGCCCTCCTGCAGCACGCGGAGGGGCCGCCAGCGGGAGGGCCCAACTCCATCCAGACCTGCGCTTCCGGGACGCCCCAGGTCTGCCGGCACACCCTGCTCTATCACGTCCGACTCTGCGGCCCTGCGCTACGGACCAAGGGAGAGCAGGGAGGCCTGTGCCACACGCGGGTCGCTTCACCTGGCAGACCGCGGCAAACGCTGGGGACACCGGGCCACCAGTGGGAGGGCTTCTCAGGGGGCAGGGGCAGCCAGCCTGCTGCCCCCCGCCCTTCACACGGGTCCGGGGGGGCGGCTCTGAGCACGAGACCCGCCTAAGCCTCCCCGGGGGTCTCCCCACGGGCAGAGAGGCCCTCCGCACACCGTGGCTTTCAAGCCACCGAGGGGTCACACGGGCCCCAAAGGCAACCTGTGGCAGGAGGGCCCCACCGGCTCCACTGAGCAGCAGGGGGACGTGTCTTATGATGGACTCCAGGTTCGGGGTTCCGCCGCCTCTGTCCCCCTCGGCTGCGGCCCAGCGGGAGGGACACGGCTCAGGAGCCTGGTGGGCTACAGTCCATAGACCAGCAGAATCAGACACGACTGAAGCGACCTAGCGCCCAAGCGTCCGCTGATGGACGATGATCGGCCGAGTGCAGGCAGTCCACGCGAAGGAACAGTGCTTGGCCTCAAGAAGGAACAGCTACTGAGCCTGTGACATCACGAGGCGCCTGGAGGACGTCACACTCAGTGAGATAAGCCAGACACAAGGACAAGCGGTGTGTGATTCCACCCTCCCGAGGTTCCGGGGGCTGGGGGAGTGAGCGCTCGGTGGGCCCAGTGTCAGCTACGCGGGATGAACCTCTAGACTCGAGGGTATCACACTGACATGGCGGAGACACACCAGAAGCGGCTAAAGCTGCTGTGCCGCATATCTCACACGCAGAAGCACTCAGATCGCTGCCCACCCCCGAGTCTAGGCCGGGGCCCAGGAATCTGAATTGCTGACGATTTCCCAGATGACGCTGCTGGTCGCAGGGCCACAGTGGGGGAACCGTGGAGACGGGGCCTGGTCCAGACCCCTCATCTAAAACAGCAGAGGCTCACCTCGCCTCAGCGAGTCACCAGGTACCGAATGACGCACACTCCAGACGGCAACGCTTCCACCACAACAGCACGAAACGGGGTCCGCAGACGCCTTTTGTGTCCAACCTGAACGCTCCCTCTCAGACTCATGAGACTGCTGCAGCCTTTGGGAACCCGGAGCTAGTCTAGTCTGTGGTTCTGAAATTAACCAACTGTTCTCAGGAAATGGAAGCAGAAGTTTCCGCATCCTTATCATGGCCACAGCCTCAGAAGTGAGAATTCAGCAGCTCTGTGGCCAGGAATGCCCCGCCCCCGCCCCACCTGCGGTCAGCTTGCCTCCAAAGCTGAAGCCACCCCTCGGCCCTTCACCGCCCGTAACTCAGGAGCTCCAACACACTGCGCGAGGCCTCCACGTCATTAAATTCAAGGTTCGCTTTTCTTGCAGTAACATCACAATATATTAACAGAAAGCAAACCCTCCAGCCCAACAGTCTGTGAACATCCGCTGACCGCGTCCGGCTCCACTCGGGCAGAGCTGGGATAGGACACACTCTTCAAGCGCGTTTCCAAGCGTCCATGACCACAGGCCAGGAATGCCCCGCCCCCGCCCCACCTGCGGTCAGCTTGCCTCCAAAGCTGAAGCCACCCCTCGGCCCTTCACCGCCCGTAACTCAGGAGCTCCAACACACTGCGCGAGGCCTCCACGTCATTAAATTCAAGGTTCGCTTTTCTTGCAGTAACATCACAATATATTAACAGAAAGCAAACCCTCCAGCCCAACAGTCTGTGAACATCCGCTGACCGCGTCCGGCTCCACTCGGGCAGAGCTGGGATAGGACACACTCTTCAAGCGCGTTTCCAAGCGTCCATGACCACGCGTCTCTTCCAGCTGTGCTGTGCAGGCAGAGGCCGCCCAGGCGCCAGCCGCGCGCACCACCGTGAACAGGGTCACTCCCGTGGCGCCCCGCTGCCGCATGGCGCGTGCTCAGCCGTGTCCGACTCTGCGCCCACACGGGCTGCAGCCCGCCAGGCCCCTCTGTCCGTGGGCTTCTCCAGGCAAAAACCCTGCCGTGGGCTGCCATGCCCTCCTCCAGGGGATCTTCCCGCCCAGGGATCAAACCCACGTCTCGGGTGTCTCCTGCATGCGTGACACACAAATGCCTTACCCCTTGAGCCATGGGGGGGGGGGTTGTCATGTAACTTTTAAAGACACAAGTTTTTGTTGTGAAGAAATACTTCAAACAAACATGAAAATACAGAAAATATCAGAACCCATGTATCCACCAAAACTTCACTCGAGGACATTGCGCCATATTCTTTGCGGAAAAAATTAAACAGAATGTCACAGTCGCACACCAGCCTCCCAGCCACGCTTCCTGTTCCAGAGTCACCGCCATCCCGGACTCATGGGCACGGCTTCCGCGAGGGCAACGCACTTTCTCTGCGCAGGTGTCCGGAGAGCACCTGTACCTCCTGTACTTCATCTCGCAGAAGAGACACCTGCTCTCTTCTCCCAGTGGCTGTGACACTTCCTGAGACTGAAGCAGGCGTGCTGACAGGAAAGAGCACGTCTCACAGCAGCGCAGCAGCACCCGGACAGATACCCCTGCAGGACAGATACTCCTCGCGCGGCTCCTCCCCGCAGAGAAGCTAAAGCCAGCACGCTCGGGGCGAGTCCCTCTCCTCCTGACTCCTTCCACTCCACCCGCTGGGCGCGGCCCTCCGTGTGGCTGGTCGTGTGCAGACGGCCCACCCTCTTGCTGTGAATCAGCCAGAGCCCACCGTCACTCGGCGCCCGGGCAGTCTCACACGCCGCTGCCAAGGACAGGCCAGCGCCCTCGTGTCGGTGGACACACGTGTGCGCTTCTGCTGCGTCCATTCCCAAGAGTGCAAGTACCACGTCCCGGGGCTTCGTGTGCGCAGCCCAGCAAATAACCCCAGGCGTCCAAGTGGCCGAGCCAACGGGCACTCCCAGCAGCACCGGGGGTTCCGGCCGCCTCGCGCGCTGGCCCGTCCGCCCTGCTTCCCGCCCGGTTCTGCCCACCGTCTGCAGGCCCCTGACTCGTGGCATCCACAGCCCACCTGCCTCTGTGTCTCGGTCCCTGTTCTGTCCTGTACTCTCTGAAGCTACTGAGACTCACCTGCAGACACTGCATGGCTGAGGGACGGAACTGGAGGCCACCTGGCCGCGCGCCGCTGACTGCTCTCTGCTGGTAAGGCAGCATGAGGAACACTGCCGCGCGCAGAGGGCTTTGCCCTATTTTTATTCTCCGTTACAATCAGTTCCGACAGAATTCTACATTTTTCTCCTGCTAACAGACACTTCCCCGGATGGCTTTTATCCGCCCACATGGACCACACGACATCGCTAACACGCCTCTTCAGACACCCCCGCCAGAGCGCCACCACAGTCCTCTGAGCCATCTGTGTGTGTCCCCCAGCAGCACGGAAGAGAGAAAGAAAAGGGCTTTCCTGGCGGCTCGGGGGTTAAGAAGCCGCCTGCCCGTGCAGGGGACGTGGGTTTGATCCCTGGTCCGGGAGCATCTCAAGTGCTATGAACAACTAAACCTGGGCCCAACTACCGCGCCGCGGGCCAGAGCGCGAGCCCTCCACGGGGAGGAGACGCCACCACGAGGAAGCCGAGCGCCACCACGCAGATCGCCCCTGCTCGCCGCCGCAGCAGCGCAGACCCAGCACAGCGAGCACCAGCCAACACAAGGGGGTTCAGAGAAAGAAAGCAAACCAAAGCTTCCTAAGAGGATCAGAGTGACAGCCCGTCAGCGGAACAGCTTCCCCAGCCCCAGCCCCGCCCGCCCCGAACG
>SJYC01124253.1:0-22012 GCA_006408675.1 Madoqua kirkii | reverse complement strand
AGCCCCAGCCCCGCCCGCCCCGAACCTCCATCTTCCTCAGCCAGGAAAGGCGCCTGCCCGCGGCCGCTCCCTGCAGCCGCCCTGGCTTCCAGCGCCGCCCGGAACCCAGCTCACACCTGCTGGCCCGGGCGCCCCTGCCTGCCACCTTTTGGGCCAGGGTCCCCTTGCCCAGAAACCCACCATCCAAGCCCATCTCCTGGAAACTCGGTCCCAGGTCGCTCTGAACGAGGCTTCCTCAGTGACAGCAAGCTGCACCCTGACCGCCCCCAGCCAGAGCTCCCACCTGCATCCCCCTCGCCTCGCCCACCAAATACCGTCCACCTCCACGGCGAGGACAGAAGCCCCACGAGAGCAGGGCTGTTTACTCTGCTCCCAATTAGTAGCCCAGCGATTAAGAACAGTGTCCAGCAGAGAAGAAGTGCCCAGTAAGCATCTGTCAACGCAAAGCAGGAATCCACCTCCCAGGAGCAAGGAGGCCGCGTGGAGCAGCCGAGGCCTGCCGCGTCTTCCAGGCGGGGGGGACCCCTCGGCCCACAGTGCGCTCAGGCCTCCCTGGGGGCAGGAACCCCGCCTTGGTGAGCTGCAGCGAGAGGAGGAGCTGTTCACACAGGACGGCTGTCACTGCACACGGCCACACCGGGCCCTGAGCAGCGACATCCTCACCCTGGCCCATCTGCCCCCTACCACAGCCTCTCTGCCAGCCTGCGGCTATATCTATTTATCTGCCCGAAGAATATAAGACAAAAGCTCTGATTCTGTAAAGCTGCCCTGGCCTTGTGGATAAGCAACCTAGGCCACAAGAAAAGGACGCGCCCCGCCTTCCTGCAGAGGCTTAAGTGCCTTGGTGTGCACGCTCTCAGTCGTGTCCGACTCTTCGTGACCCTGCGGACTACTGCCCGCCAGGCTCCTGTCCATGGGATTTCCCAGGCAAGAATACTGGAGTGGTTGCCACTTCCTTCTCCAGGGGATCTTCCCGACCCAGGGATCCATCGCACTGCAGGCAGGTCGTTTACCGCCCAAGCCACCCGGGAAACCAACAGGTGTATTTGTATTTTGTTTTACAAAATATAAATGAACCACCTCTCAGGGTCCTCCAAGCCCTCTGTACTTACTAGTTGGGAATTCCCAAACTGAATCCCCTCCAGCCTCAGAAGCACGACACAGACGCGGCTTTTCCAGGGAGTGCTCCCCGAGCGCGCACTGGAGAGGCTGGTCTTTGAGGGCTCCGGCTGGCCTGGGCATCCTGGCCGAGCTCCTCCTAACCCGCCTGGTTCACAGGCTTCCCACACACACCACGCAACCCCCTCCGGGAGTTCTCACTCTCTGATCCTGCCCCGCAGAGGAGGGGCACACACCATGTGCACCCCAAGAGTTCTGCATGACGACGGACAGGCACGTTTCCAAACAAGAACACCACCGGGCACCGTCCCCACACCAAACACAACTCATCAGGATGGACCACGGCCTCAAACGCCAGAGCTACAGCTAAGAACTCTCAGCAGAAAGCGCAGAAGCAAATCTTGCGACCTTAGGTCACACAAAGCCTTCCTAGATACGACCCCAGAAGCACCGGGAGAAGAAAACAGACCAACTGGACTTCATCAGAACTAGAAACTCCTGGGAATTTCCTGGCGGCCCAGTGGCAAGGACGCGGCACTTTCTCTGCCAGGGCTGGGTCTGATCTCTGGCCGGGGAACTAAGGTTCAGCAAGCCGCAAGCACAGCCAAACAACAGCATCCAGAAAGCAAAAGCCAAAACCTACTGTGCTACAGAAGGTCACCAAGAAAGCGGAGACACCGCAGAGCACAGAGCAACTGTGCACCCGACAGGGACTGGAGCCTGAAGTGCACGCAAGCGCTACGCACGGGCAGTGTGCGAAGGCCAGAGGCACGTGAGGGGAGGTCCGAGCCCTGGGCCCCCACCCGCTGGGGTGGCTCCAGCCAGGAAGGCAGGCGGGAACACGTGCTGGCGAGCTCGTGGAGAACCTGGAACCCACACACTCGGCGGTGGGAAAGCCCGGCAGCCAACCTCAAGGTCAAACACGGGTTGTGAGCCGATGACGCCACTCGTAGGCGGACGCCCACGAGAAACGGCACAGCAGGCCCACACAGAGACGGGCACAGGGACGCTGGCGTCAGCGCCAGCCACGACAGCCAAAACCCGGGGACAGCCCAGCCGTCCATGGACCGATGCACGAGCAAGAAAAACGTGAGTTCTCCACACAGTGGAGAATTATTCAGCCATAAAAAGAAATACCGATCCCTGCTACAGCACAGACGAACCCTGAAACACTGCTGAGTGAAAGGAGTCGTCACCAAGGCTCCGAAGTATTAACACTCGGCTCTATGTGAAACTTCAAGAAGAGACAAGCCTCTAGCGGCGGACAGACTGGTGGTTGTGTAGCCTGGGAGACGAGGGGTCTGGAAGAAAAGGGGGGCGGCTGCTGATGGGCACCGGATGGCAAGAATGTCCTAGCATCAACCGTGGGGACGGCTGCATCACTCTTAGGGCACATTAACGGCCACTGCGCGGCACACCTGAAGCAGGCGAATTACGCGGCGCGAATCAAGCCTCAGCAAAGCCTCAAAAAGGCCTGAGGAGGTCCTTCTCTGCTCTGCAGTTCCTGTGGACACGGGCTAAGTGTCCTCCTAGCCTGGGAGGGAGCCTGGAATGCAGACAGCTCACACCCTGAGGGAAGGTGTCTGCTAAGAAGGACAAGACCAGCCGCCTGCAAAACCCTCCGGGTGGGTTGCAGGCATGAGCGAGAGAAGCTGAGCTGCGGAGGCCGCCACAGAAATGCCACGTGGCCACGCTCAGGACCCCGGGGACTCCCTGGCGTCCACGCGGCTGTGAAGCTGCAGGTCCATCGGAGCAGTCGCAGCCACTGAGTCTAAGAAACCCCCTAATAAAGTGTTTTCCCCTTTCTCCTTCCCCCATGGACCCAAAAGAGGGATGAAGACGGTCACTCGGAGCGTGTGTGCAAAGTCGACCACACTGAGGCGGCAAGACCACTGTCTGATCCTTCTGGGTGCTTGTGTGGCGTCTCCTTAATCCTGCAGACACTCCAAGCAGATACTCTGACCTCATTTCACAGACGTGAAACCTGGAGGCCCCCCGGCAGCAAGGCCGGCCAGAGGTCAGGGTGAGCCAGGTGACTGGGCTCACGGGGCCTCATTTGACGCCCACAACACGCAGGGGGCTGGGGGCACGGCACACTCCTGGGCCAGTGGTCGGGGCGCCTCGATGCAAACGCCCGACCCCCTCCCCGACCCCCGCCCCCGTGGCTGTGAGCGAGCAGCTCAACTCTGCGCCGTTTCCTCATCTCCAAAACAGGGACACCACCAGGCACGTTACTGGTTGACGGCAAGAATTTTAAAATACGGTTACATGTGAAAGATGCGGCACAGTGCCCAGTGTTTACAGCACGTGCGCCCAGACACAACCGCAGACTGAATCGAGCTGCTGGCCAGGGCGCGCGGGCCACTCCAGAGCTGGGTCCCCGGGCGACGCGACTCCCTAAATCCCACGAGCACCCCCCGAGCACACACTGCCCCAGCCCTCAGGAAGGGCACGTGAGCTACTGACATCCACGCCAGCGGGGCTTCTCCGGCGGCAAGTGGCCGTTCCTCCCTGGGACCAAACCACACAGAGAGGGAAAGTCGCGCATTTGCTTCCCTAGGACATCACAAAACTGAAGCCCAGGCCCGCAAGGAGTCGCCTATCAGACGGTCTCCCCTGACCCGACTCCCAGCAAGAGCAGCCTGCCGCCGTGGGGACCCGGCTTTTCCAGGAACCAGACGGACCTGCTTCTGGAAGAGCTCGTGGACTCTGTTCATCAAAATCTCCTCCGGTCTCTCCCTTCTGGAATGCTTTCATGTGGGGAGGCCCAGGGACTTTTTCCAGAGCTAAAAAAAAACCCCCACTATTTTAGCTAACTCAGGAAATCTTGGAATTCCTGACAAAGCAGAAGTTCAAAGTTCCAAAAAGAATACTCATCTCTGTTCAATTCAATCTGGTTTTGGTTTTGTTCTTTTAAAAAAAAAAAAAGCCTCCTCCCAGGCCTGGATGGTTTCGTCTAAAAGTGACTCAGGTTTTCTAGGATCTCTGGACGTGAAAGTGAACATATTCCAAAATACCTGGCAGGCTCCGTCTCTGGATTCCAGCAGAGGCGACGCAGAGAATCTGCGTCTGCAGCCTAACTCAGTCCCTCTAATAAAATCCCAAGCAATCACCCAATACTATAAGCCAAGAGACAGAGAGTTAAATGCAGTTGAACAGATATCTGCCGATCACAGGGAGGGAGACAGGGCCCCTGCCTGCCGGCTGCCTTCAGGGTAGACGACTAGGAGGGCAGTCAATCAAGCAGAGCGCGGACGCCTCGGAAACCGGCAGAAAAAAAAAAAAAAGCCTCCTCCCAGGCCTGGATGGTTTCGTCTAAAAGTGACTCAGGTTTTCTAGGATCTCTGGACGTGAAAGTGAACATATTCCAAAATACCTGGCAGGCTCCGTCTCTGGATTCCAGCAGAGGCGACGCAGAGAATCTGCGTCTGCAGCCTAACTCAGTCCCTCTAATAAAATCCCAAGCAATCACCCAATACTATAAGCCAAGAGACAGAGAGTTAAATGCAGTTGAACAGACATCTGCCGATCACAGGGAGGGAGACAGGGCCCCTGCCTGCCGGCTGCCTTCAGGGTAGACGACTAGGAGGGCAGTCAATCAAGCAGAGCGCGGAGCGCCTCGGAAACCGGCAGGACAAGCCAAGAACCGTGAAAAGCGTCACAGCAAGAAAACACTGAGTCAGTTCTCCCCCCGCCCACGACTAAACCTGCCCTGAAGGTGGAGAGCCGGCTCTGCAGACAAGGAAGGGCTCAGCGCCCACCTAGTCCCGCCCGCCCCAAACCCAGAGCTGGAGGACGCGGCCGACCAGCAACGCCAACACGACAGACTCAGCCCGAGCTTCACGCGCGCGGCCCGGAGCGGCTGCTCCTGAGCTTTCTCACCCACCGCCCGGGAAGGAGCCCCCTGCGATGGCCCCCAGGCTGAACTCGGGCTCCCAGGGGGCGGGGCCGGGCTGGGTCCCTGCTCGGCGAGGACACATCCTCTGGGCGGGCGCTCCCTTTCTGGAAAGAGAAGACCGCATACCTCACAAGGGTCTCGGGTGGTCTCCTCAAGAACAGGATCCTGGAACCACGTTCCTTCAGCAAAACCCCCTCAGGACCGAAGCGTCTGAGTCCAGGAGGGGCTGGTTACTCAGTCAAAAGCCGATCCTCCAGAAAGGCTCAGTAAGGGGCCCGCGGTGCAGACAGCGAGTCAGTGTGGGGTCAGACCCAACGCGTAGCAGGAGCCGGGCGCCGGAGGGGACTCCAGCTCGGCCACCTCGAGCAGCAGGGGCAGGTCGAGTCAGTGTCTGGGTGCCTCAGTTTCCCCATCTGTAAAGTGGGGCAGGTGAGACCCCTCGCCGCACAGCATCACTGGAGGATTAAGCTAGTTCATGCGTCAGGCACAAGGACGGCCTTGCCATCACTGCAAACACACAGCACCACCACCCTGCACAGCACCCCACCCAGTCCCCCGACCAGGGCGGTGGCGGGCGGGACACCTCTCCCCCAAGCAGAGCCCCTCTCGGGGACAGAACCCCCACAGCACACGGGGAACTTGAGCCTCTTGCAGACACATCCACGAGACCCCCACTCCACCGTCCCTCCCACAAGGACGCGCCCGGGGCAGAAGTGCCCCCGAGACAAGGACCTGCACTCGTGCAGACCGGCCTTGGGGCCTGAAGAGCTGGCACCGCGATTCCAAAGCTCCCCTCGGTGTGAAACCCCGGCCGTGAGTGCTCAGTTCTGGAAGCTCCAGCCACCCTGCCGCCTGGACTGAACTTCTCGGGAGCTGGGAGGGAGGTGGTTCCGCAGATAATGAACTGGGCAGGGTCAGGAGTGCCACCGACTCTGTCCCAGCACAGGGCCTCTGCACGACCAACAGAGGCAACATTCCCAGACAGCCCTCCTCGCGACACGCGGTGCCGGAGGCCCATGCGGCCCCTTCCCCTGGCCCCAGGACACCTGGGCTCGCCAGCGGGCTGGGCCAGCGCCAGTATAACCGGGCACAGACACTGGACACAGGGAGCCAGCATCTCCTGTCGATAGGCTGCACGGTTCTCCTTGGGGGTGGCTGTTGACACAACAAAACACGCATCTCGTTATAAATACATCTGCAACATTAACTAGAGAGTGGAAGCTGAGAGACCAAAACCCCTACCAGACCATTTTCAAACAAGATCCCCGGCGCCCACCTCTGCCTGTCAAGCTGTGTTATGAGCAGATCCACTCAGTGTCGCAGGATCTGGGACACACTGGAGTTTCCCTGAACCTTTTCTCCTGGGAAACAGACACAGACACACAGGCGTGCAAACGCCTACGGGCAGTTTTATGTACCAACACACGTCGTTTGGCCTGTCCAGGTCAAAAACGGAAAAGAGCGTTGCGGGGACTTCCCTGGGGGCCCACGGCTAAGACTCTGCACTCCCAGACAGGGGGCCGTTCTACCCCTGGTCAGGGAACTGGACCCCAGAGGCCACAGCTAAGACCCGGTGCAGTCAAATAAATAGACACAAAGATTAAAGAAAAAAATGAAACAACGCAAGGACTAAGACGCTGACAGCCCTGGGGCCCTGGAAGCCCCTCCTGTGTCTGCACAGCCCCCCTTCCCCGGCCAGAGGGGCCACGGCCCCACCTCACGGTCTCCCCCTCGCTCCTCGTTTTCCGCTTCCCCCCCTGCGTGAGCGCGCCCACACAGCAGGGTCTAACTGCGTGGTGCGAACTTTATATAAATGTGTCTTTTCTCGCTTCTCTCAAGCACCTTCAGTAGAAGCACAGGGACTCAGAACCTGAACTTGCAGAAGGTCACTAAGCAGGACACGACCAAGGTCATCCGAGGACATCGCCCCAGCTCAGTCTAACAACGGCGCTTCCTAACCGTGGTCCCACACGCGTAGCTGACAGCAGCCACCACCTCTAGGCCGGGGAACTAGTTCAGCAGGAGAGAGGCTTTGTTTACCAAGTGCAAGCATCAGGACAATTTTTCATGCTGACTCCCGGTGAAGGATCACATCTTACCACCTTCATACTCCACAAGCATACACACATACTCCTGATTCACTATCACGCAGACCTCAAACAGAAAAGCATGAAAGCTCCTTAGCAGCGTAGAATAACGCTGAGGGAACCGAGCAAACAAGATGTAAATACACCTGAGGTTAACAATGTCCAACACACACGCACAGGAGCAGGAAATAGGCTAGAATCAGTGGTTGTGGGCTCACGGGTGATTTCTCTTTAATAAGACGTTCGTATTTGTGGTTTTGTTACTTATGCAACCTTCTCCTCAGAGTGCATAATCACACACCGCATGAAATCTTACTGGTCCGGTTACGACCCATTCATAAGACTCGTAGGCAAGAACGTCACTAGTACAAAGTGGGTTAGAGAGTCTTGGAAAGGCGTGTCTCGATACTTTCAGAGTTGCCTGCAGACCTTACACCAGCTGCCCTGGAACTCATCAGTCATGAATCTTCACCTCACACGTGCTTAGTACGCATACTGCAAAGTGGGGAAGAGAGCTGAGGGGCCCTGAGCACACCCATCCCCACACCCCAAGGGCACGCGTGTCCTCCTGCAGCCAGGCGAGCCGGCCACAGCGCCAAGGGCGGCCTCAGCCTGCTCCAGCAGCTCCACTTGCGGGGCACGCCCACCCCGGCCACACGAGGCTTCGGCGGTGATCGTTGGTGCCGATCAGTTGCTCAGTCATGTCCAGCTCTTTGCGACCCCGTGGACTGCAGCACGCCAGGCTTCCCTGTCCTTCACTGCCTCCAGAGTTTGCTCAAATTCATGCCAACTGAGTCAGTGATGCCATCCCACCATCTCCTCCTGCCCTCAGTCCTGCCCAGCATCAGGGTCTTTTCCAGTGAGTCGGCTCTTTGCAACAGGCGGCTAAAGTACTGGAGCCTCAGCATCAGTCCTCCCAGTGAACCTGCAGGCCTGACCTCCTTTAGGATGGACCGGCTGGATCTCATCCCTGATGCTTTCCCCAGGAACCTCTGCCTCGAGTCTGGTTATGATTTCTTAACTATTCTACAACGAACACACTCAAAGGATGAAAGATGAAAACGCTACCGTCCTTCAGAGGGCAACATGGTCAGGGGGTGCGCTCTTTGAATCCCTGAGGGTCCAGGCCGCAGCCTGCTCAGTGGGCCTGGGTTCTAATCACCGGGCCAGCTTGTCTTGACACGCGCTGCAGGCCCCGGGGAGGCCACTCCCGTCTCTCCGGCATCTCACCACTCCAGCCTCTCCCCTCAGCCTGCACGCTGCAGGCCAAACATCTCTTTTTCATGGTGCATTTTTCTTGGGAAGGAAAAAATAAACCAAAACAGAATTCCCCTACCGGAACACATCACTTTCTTGCTAACCACAAATTCTGGCAAAATCTGCTCTATGTAGGAGAGATTCAGTTCCTCTTTCCTCAGATGGACACATTTTACCTTGCAAATTGTGTGTGTGTGTGTGTGTGTGTGTGTGTGTGTGTGTGAGAGAGAGAGAGAGAGAGAGAGAGAAACAGAGTTCAAAGGGCATTAACACCAATTTAAATAACACTCGCACAGCTACCATTGACACCAAACTGAAATATGACACCATCCTGGGGAACACTCAGGGTAAAAGTGTAACCCCAGGGGCTTTCCCAGCGGCCAGTGAGGACTCTGCACTTCCGGTGCAGGGCCCCAGGTCCCATCGCCGGCCGGGGAACTGAGACCCCACAGGCCGCAAAAAAAAAAAAACCCCACAGGTAATTCTATTCCAACAGCAGAGCCCTGTCTCAATTAGCAGATGCTGGGATATAAAATGATGGCTTCTGTCCCTCAGGAACTGACAACAGAAATGTGTGTGACGGAGGGAGAGAGATGGACAGGAAGGTATTTTTTGCCCCAACGCAGATGGCACTTTAAAGTATAATTTAACCCGTCACATGCATACATCTCAAACGACAGCTCAGTGAACTGCCTGACAAATGTATCCAGGCACAGCAGCGGCAGCAGGGTGGCCGAGGGAGCACAGGGGGCGTGGAGACCACATGGGTAGGGTAGGGGAGAGCTCGGAGACCACGCAGGCGCGCAGAGAGGCCGGCGGCCAGCCGCAGAGTCGCTCGGAGGACAAGGAGAGTTCAGGTCTGACCCCACAGAAAGCCAGGAGGTCCCCCCACCCCGCCCCGAGGCTTGGGAGGACGAACAGCTCAGAGCTTCCTGACCCAATGGCAGGTTCGGCGTACATTCAGCGAGGGGCTACAGGAGAGGTGACACGGACCACTCAGGACACGGTGCTTTCACTGCCAAGGTCTAGAGTCCAATCCCTAGTCAGGGAGCTAAGATCCCAGGAGCTGTGAGGCGCAGGGAAGAAGGAAAGAAGGAGGCGAAGAGCAAGCTTGGGTCTGCAAGGTCGCAGGAAAGCAGGGCTGGGACCCAGGGGTAATCTGTACTCTTATCCAGCATGATGCAATCCCCAAAATCAGGTTAGACAGGCAAGCGCCTGTCACACTCATTCTCAGGCACTCCAGGGCATCATCGCTGAGCTGCATAACCTCTGAACAGACCGTGAAATAACCTCTCACGCTGCAATCAGAAAACAGGGTTCCAGTCAATCAGATATTTTGATGGTTACAATTTTAATATGAAATCCAAAACAGGTCTAAGACCAAATACAAAAAGAACTTCAACAAAGCAAAAAAAAAAAAGAACAATCCCGTAAGAAAATGGGCCAAAGATAAGAACAGTCAGTTCAGGAAGGTCACACAAGATCAAAGCATCACAAGAAACTAAACCTCACCGATAACTGAAAAAACAGAAATTAAAACAAAAACAAAACACGTTCTTAATTTCTCTAATGCTGAAGGAATTTCTGTTTTTAAAACATGGCACTTAATGGTGATGAGGTTATAGGGAGAAGATGCATTCTGTTACAGGTATAAACTGGCAACAGCTATCAGACAGGACAATTTGTCAGTATTTGTTAAAACAACGTGCAACTGAGCTTCCCTGGTGGCTCAGTGGTAAAGAATCCGGCCGCCAACGGAGGAGCCACAGGGTTGATCCCTGATCCCGGAAGATCCCACAGGCTGCAGAGCACGAAGCCCGGGAGTCACGTGAATCTAGCTGTCTCGAGAGCCCAGGACCCAGTTACTGAACGCTGTGCCAGAGAGCCTGTGCTCCGCAGCGAGGCAGCCCACCGCAACGAGAAGCCCGCGGCTCACAAGCAGCGAGTGACCCCTCGTCAGCTGCAACCAGAGAAAAGCCCAGGCAGCAAGAAGACCCAGCACAGCCAAAACCAGATCGTTTCTTTAAACCATGTGCAACCCTGTGGCCCAGCGATCCCACTCCTCGGGGCGTGTAAGGCAGAATTCGCTCGGTCGTGTCTGACTCTTGCAACCCTATGGACTGCAGCCCCCCAGGTTCCTCTGTCCACGGGATTTCCCAGGCAAGAGTGCTGGAGTGGGCTGCCATTTCTTCCCCCAGGGGACCTTCCCGACCCAGGGACCGAACCCAAGTCGCCTGCACCTCCTGCACTGGCAAGTGGGCTCCCTACTGATGAGCCCCTCGGGCAGCCCTTACAGCAGACTGACGACCTCTAAAGGTGTCCACACCCTAATCCCAGAAAACCGTGACTGTCAGACGACGCAGCAGAGGAGAACCCGAGGTGCCGACACCACTCAGGCTGCTGATGAGCCGACAGGGAAGCTGGGAGAATCCTGCCGGCTCACCAAGTGGGCCCAGTGTAACCCAAGGGGCCCTTGAAAGTGGAAGAAGAGGACAGAAGAAAGAGAGACAGACAGGCCGGCGTGGCCTGGGGCAGCTGGAGCGAGGGGGTTATCAGACGGAAGGCACCTGGAAGCCGGGAAAGACCAAGAAAGGGCTTCTCCCCCAGGGCCTCAGGGTGGAACGAAGCCCTGCCCACAGCCAGATTTCAGCTCAGGGAAACCTGTTCTGGCTACAGGCCTCCAGGACTGTAAATGAGAGCTTTCTGCTGCTTAAGCCGCTTTGTGTGTGGCCATCTTTGTTACAGCAGCAGCAGAAAACCAGCGCACGACCGTAGGGGAACACAGGCGCTCCGCGGAGGCGCGCAGCGCTGAGCACACAGCGCAAACGCAGAAGCAGCGTGAGAGGGTCCGTCCCAAGCTGGTAAGAGGGCGTGAGCGCCAACCTGCACGGTTCTCAGTGGCGTTTGTCTTTTATAAGGGAAATGTGGTTGTCTACATATTGTAAAATTGAAAGTTAAATTTTTAGGAAGGGAGTTAACACTCACAGCTTAAGCTTCCAGGGATTAGAATATGCTATGATTCTTGGGGCTCCCTTGGTAGTACAGTGGATAAGAATCTGCCTGCCGATGCAGGGAACACAGGCTGGATCCCTGGCCTGGGGGGACTCCACATGCTGGGGGCCACTGGAGTCCATGCGCCCAGCCACCGAGCCGGCCTGCTGCAACGGCTGGAGCCTCCGCACCCAGCACCTGTGCTCCACTGCGCGGGGAGCCACCACAAGGAGAGGCCCACGCACGGCGAGGAGCAGCAGCCCCTGTTCCATGCAACTGGAGCAGGCCCTCGCAGCAACAAAGGCCCCGGGCAGCCCAAAAAAATTAACTTAAAAAAGTTTCTTTAAAACATTAAGCCTGAAAACCACAGTGAACATCATTTTTTTCCGACAATCCCAAAGGCACTACAAAAACCTCGATCCCCATGGTCCCCACAGCTAATACTGAGCTACGGCTGTGTGGACAGAACACCAGAGAAGATGGAATTCGCTGTATACCCACAGGCCACAGCCTCTTCAACAGTCAAAATCAAGCTTTGCTTGAGCAAAGGCACCTGAAACAGCTGACCAGCCCACACTGGGCTCAAATGCGTGACCTCCTGAACACAACGTTCTAACCATGAGCACGAGCCGTCACACGCTACCCTTACAAAGCTACAAGTGAAAGGAAAAATAAAGGGAAAATAAAGGGTGGGGAGCGGCGGGTCTGGTGTCTAAAGGCACTTAGGCCAATCCAGAGCACTGTCCACCCCCACCCCAGCTCCCAGCAGCTTCACTCCACTCCCATCTCCTTTTCTCCCTAGTGAATATCGTGTTTGGATAAAATTCCCTCTCAAAGACATATTTTCTGATTGCAGCCATCTAACCACCATCCCCACCACAACATACCCTCTTAATACCGCCCACTGTGGGCAGGCCACTTACCTCTGGGCTTTAGCTTTCCCAGTTTAAAAGAAAAGTGCTTTTTTTGGTTGGTGTTGTGTTTTTCCTCTACCACGCCACCTCCCTCAACTGGACGCCTAATGTTAACAAAATCACCACGCCCCCTAACAAGGCCAGCTGCCAGTCTCAGACAGCGGGGGTGGCTGACACCATGATGGCGGCCAGCGGGTGAGTTCTGCAGGAAACATTCAGGCCGTCCTTGCACCTGCAGAGAGAGCCCAGAACGACCACCACACCCAGCAATTCTGAACTGCTTTACAATCCCAAGGCAAGAAGCATTCCTGCTCAAAGGCCTCACGTTTCCAAAAGTGACCTGGACAAGGAGTCCAGTGTGGGCACCTGGAACAGGCTGGCTGACCGGCCCACGCTGGGCTCAAACGTGTGACCTCCTGAACACAATGTTCTAACCGTGAGCGCAAGCCGTCACATGCTACCCTTTACAAAGCTACAAGTGAAAGGAAAATAAAGGCCAAGGGTGGGGAGCGGTGGGTCTGGTGTCTAAAGGCAGACTCACCCAGGGTCTTCAGGGCAGTTAGGCCAAGCCAGAGCACTGTCCACCCCCACCCCAGCCCCCAGCAACTTCACTCCCATCTCCTTTTCTCCCTAATGAATCAACGTCTTACAGCCCTTCAGGGCTCACTTTACGCATGAGCTTCTCAGGGACACCTTCCAGACCCTCCAAACGGAGTTTCCAACTTGTGCCGCCGCCACCCCTAAGAAGCTGCGGTAGCTCACACCCACATGCATCCTCCAGCTGGAAGGCTAGAGGGGGTACCATCTAGATGGGGCTATCCGAGAAAAGCCGAGCCTCTCGCGTGCTTCTCAGCGTTCACGCTCACCCACCAAGAAAAGCACTTACGGAGAAACACGGCGGGCTGGCCGAAGTAACGCCCGAGTCCTGAGCTGCCACAGTATGTGCCAAGGCCCGGCAAGTCCAGGGACACGCGGAGGGCAGATGGGCACGCAGGAAGCGCGGGGCGGGCGGGTCCTGCGGCCCCGAGGGACCCGGACAGTCCCGGGGAGACGCAGGCAGAAGCGCGCGGAGAGGCGCAAACCCGGACAGGTGCTGGGGTTCTGAGCCGCGGAGCCACGCGCCCTCCTGGGCGTGGACCGGGAGGGGCCGTGAGAGGGGAGGACCCAGCAGGCGCGGGGAGTCCGGGGCCAGGAAGCGAGCCGAAGGCCGCAGGGCCTCAGCGGGCGCGGGCCGCAGCCGCGCGGGGCCTGGGGGCGGTGCCTGCCATACCTGCCGCGGGCGGGTCCGCCTCCTCGTCCGCCTCCGCCTCGGCAGCAGCAGCCCCGGGCGCGGCGGGCAGCGGGTCCATCGCGCCGCCGGTCATGTGAGCGCTCGCCACGTGACTTCCTCTGCGCCCGCCGGCCGGGGCCTGGCCTCGCCCCGCCCACGCCCAGGGTTGGCCACGCCTACTCCCGGCCTATCCCCGCCCGCTCTCGGCCTCGCCACGCCCACACACCGGGTCCGCCACGCCCACCCCCGGCGTCGTCCCGCCCACTTCTCCGCCTCTTCCCGCCCCACCCCGGCTCAGCTGCCACGCGGAGGGCAGGTGGCGCGGTTCACGCGCGCGGTCAGCGTCCGGCGGCCGCCGCTCCCTCGCCCGCTCAGTCGGTCCCCACCTACCTTCCTCGGGCCCCAACTCCACTCCCATCTCCTTTTCTCCCTAATGAATCAACGTCTTACAGCCCTTCAGGGCTCACTTTACGCATGAGCTTCTCAGGGACACCTTCCAGACCCTCCAAACGGAGTTTCCAACTTGTGCCGCCGCCACCCCTAAGAAGCTGCGGTAGCTCACACCCACATGCATCCTCCAGCTGGAAGGCTAGAGGGGGTACCATCTAGATGGGGCTATCCGAGAAAAGCCGAGCCTCTCGCGTGCTTCTCAGCGTTCACGCTCACCCACCAAGAAAAGCACTTACGGAGAAACACGGCGGGCTGGCCGAAGTAACGCCCGAGTCCTGAGCTGCCACAGTATGTGCCAAGGCCCGGCAAGTCCAGGGACACGCGGAGGGCAGATGGGCACGCAGGAAGCGCGGGGCGGGCGGGTCCTGCGGCCCCGAGGGACCCGGACAGTCCCGGGGAGACGCAGGCAGAAGCGCGCGGAGAGGCGCAAACCCGGACAGGTGCTGGGGTTCTGAGCCGCGGAGCCACGCGCCCTCCTGGGCGTGGACCGGGAGGGGCCGTGAGAGGGGAGGACCCAGCAGGCGCGGGGAGTCCGGGGCCAGGAAGCGAGCCGAAGGCCGCAGGGCCTCAGCGGGCGCGGGCCGCAGCCGCGCGGGGCCTGGGGGCGGTGCCTGCCATACCTGCCGCGGGCGGGTCCGCCTCCTCGTCCGCCTCCGCCTCGGCAGCAGCAGCCCCGGGCGCGGCGGGCAGCGGGTCCATCGCGCCGCCGGTCATGTGAGCGCTCGCCACGTGACTTCCTCTGCGCCCGCCGGCCGGGGCCTGGCCTCGCCCCGCCCACGCCCAGGGTTGGCCACGCCTACTCCCGGCCTATCCCCGCCCGCTCTCGGCCTCGCCACGCCCACACACCGGGTCCGCCACGCCCACCCCCGGCGTCGTCCCGCCCACTTCTCCGCCTCTTCCCGCCCCACCCCGGCTCAGCTGCCACGCGGAGGGCAGGTGGCGCGGTTCACGCGCGCGGTCAGCGTCCGGCGGCCGCCGCTCCCTCGCCCGCTCAGTCGGTCCCCACCTACCTTCCTCGGGCCCCACTCACTCATTCATCCGTTTATTCCCATCTCACCCTCTGGTCCGCTCGCTCTCCCACTTCCTCGGTCGTCCGCCCGCTGGTCCATCCGCTCGTCTGTTCACCGACTCGCTCAGCCGCTCCCTTAGCCACCTGGTCATTCAGTCGTTCACTCACTCACTCATTCTCCGGACTGCCCCCTGGAGGCCAGGCGGGCCTGTGCATTTGGTACTATCTGTAGGACGGAGTGGAGCGGGTGCCCGACTTCCAGAACAAGGCTGTGGGAGCGCCGCACAAGAGCGCTCCCCCGGCCCTGGCCGGGTGAAGGGATCCCGGGATGTGAAGAGCCTCAGCTGAGGCTGGAGGAACGAGGAATTCGGCGGGAGGAAGGAGCGGGTGCCCACAGGCCCCGAGGCATCGCACAGCTGCAAACGCTGTCCTCTTCCTGGAGCTAAAAGCGGAGGCCGAAGAGGAAGCTGGAGCGACTGGTAGGGCTCCGTTAGGGAGGGCCTTGTTCCCAAGGTAAGGACCGTGGACCTGCTAGTACCGGGACAACTGTTAACGCCCAGGGAGCCAGTAACAGCAATCAAGAGCCCAGAGCCCCAGTCAGGACCCAGTCAGGGTCCTAGGAAGGAATCCCCTCCCCAGGGAGTTAGTTCTCTTCCCTACAGTCACCAGACATCTTTGTGAGCCGCCCATCAACGATGCTGTCCCCAGCACAACTGAGGAAGTGGTGTGCCTTTTCCAGAGCTTTCCCAAGTCTCAGCAGGATGCTGTTTCCTTCCGCCACTGCAGGCTTCCTTTCAGCTGGTTTTGCACCAAATGATGTGCTCAGCACTTTCTCCCCTCCCAAGGGCGCACACAGACACACACATTACCATTCTCTGTCTCCTACTCCCTCTCTCTGTCTCTCTAACTTCCTGGAAGTATTTGCTACATATGTGTGTCCCTCCACTAGAACATAAGATCCTTATTCAATGCTTAAACACTCACTGCACCTTGAAAACTGTGAGGCATTAAACAAGTATAAAGTGAGACATTACACAAGAGTAACATCAGTCGCTCCTGTCGTGTCCGACTCTTTGCGACCCTATGGACTGCAGCCTGACAGGCTCCTCTGTCCATGGGATTCTCCAGGCAAGAACACTGGAGTGGGCTACCGTGCCCTCCTCCAGGGGATCTTCCAACCCAGGGATCGAACCCGCATCTCTTGCATCTCCTGCATTGGCAGGTGGGTTCTTTGCCACTAGTGCCACCTGGGAAGCCGCACAAATAGCAGCATATTTGTTATTTTGCTTGCGCACCCCTGGCACGGTCAGGCAGCCTCTGCTGAAGTTCAGTGGCCTGCACCTTAGCTGCAGTATCACCCGGGAGCACTTAAATATGCTCCGCCCGAAGCCCGCCCTCAGAAGTTCTGGTTTCATTGGTCTCAGGTATGGTCCAAACTCGGGTTTGTTTTTTTTTTAAGCTCCCTGGATGATGCTAAGATGCAGCCTAGGTGGAAAACCACTGCTCTACGTTGAAAGTTTGTTTTACCCTTGCAAACATTTCTTGAGCATCTGCTCGGGTGGGAATTCTGTTTGTCATGGGAGAGGAGAGTGAGGGACCCCACACAGGGATAACCAGGAGAGGTCCCCACCTTCCAAATTTTCCGATGGAACTGATCAGAGGAGCAGAACAGCAGGGTCATCACGCCACGCAGAGCACGCTGTGCGCCGGGGCTGCAAGCACGGGCGCTGTGGGAGGAGAGATGAACGGTTGCTTCCGCTGTGACAGGCTGTGAATGCCTCCAGGAGAGAGGAATTCAGTCCTTACGGGCTGTGGGCTACACTGCCAGACATCGCCAGCAGCGAGAGCATGCTTGGGAAACACGCGTCGAAATATGTCTGCCTGTCATGTCTTTAGATCCTCGCCGAAGAAGCCTAATCCCTGTGCTATTTCTGTTTCATTCAGGAAATGGAAAATAGAAAAGGAATCTCTGCTTTTTTAAACCCTTTGATTAGTGGCATGAATTCAGTTACGTTAAGACTGTTAATGTATTTTGAGTCACTTTTTTCACTTTCCCTTCAGGAAAACGAGAACTGTATAAGCCAACTGAGAGAACCCAGGACACAGGACACTGAGGCTGGGACCCTCTGAGCAGGTGGAAGGGGCCGGAGGGCTCTTACCGGTCATCCTGCGGGGATGCAAGCACCACCGGGTCCTACTAAAGGCCTTCTCAGAGAGTCACTAGAATGCCTGGAGGAGGATGTCCTCCTCGAGCTCATTCATAACCGGACACGTGTTTGTCAGCGCAGGCTCGATCATGCCGCGGTAACAATCCCCAGTCTCAGGCCAGAAACAGCAGAGGAGTTGTATTCAGCATCAGCCCTCGGAACCCCAGGAGGAGCAGGCAGCCACCGCTCCGGATTTCTGCCCTCCGGACACAGGGAAAGTGCTCGGAGCATCTAACTGCTCTGGCTCAGAAGCACTGCGAGGCTTCTCCCCACGACTCGTGGGCCGGAACTAGTCATGGCTATACCCAGCCACAACTGAAACGTTTTACTCTGCCCCTGGAGGCCAGCCAGAGACGCCCGATACACAGCAGTGAGAGCTGACCACACCACCCCAGCCGGCGTTCACGGCACGCGCCTGCTCTGTACCGAGCACTCTTGCATATGCCTCTTACTCAGAAACTCATCGACTCCTCACAATAAATCTAGAAAATAGTAGTATGATTATCTCCATGTTGGCCAGAAAAGTTCAACCCTCTAAGACCCCACAGCTAGTCAATAAAAGATCTGGGGTTCAAATCCACCCTGTCTGGTGCCAGAGGCCATCCTCCGGGCCCCTGCAGTGCTCCCCCTGTGCTGTAAAGCCGGCAGTTTATCCTCAAATGTGCTAACCCGCAAACCCGCTCCACTCATAAGCATTTCTGCCCTCCGGACACAGGGAAAGTGCTCGGAGCATCTAACTGCTCTGGCTCAGAAGCACTGCGAGGCTTCTCCCCACGACTCGTGGGCCGGAACTAGTCATGGCTATACCCAGCCACAACTGAAACGTTTTACTCTGCCCCTGGAGGCCAGCCAGAGACGCCCGATACACAGCAGTGAGAGCTGACCACACCACCCCAGCCGGCGTTCACGGCACGCGCCTGCTCTGTACCGAGCACTCTTGCATATGCCTCTTACTCAGAAACTCATCGACTCCTCACAATAAATCTAGAAAATAGTAGTATGATTATCTCCATGTTGGCCAGAAAAGTTCAACCCTCTAAGACCCCACAGCTAGTCAATAAAAGATCTGGGGTTCAAATCCACCCTGTCTGGTGCCAGAGGCCATCCTCCGGGCCCCTGCAGTGCTCCCCCTGTGCTGTAAAGCCAGCAGTTTATCCTCAAATGTGCTAACCCGCAAATCCCGCTCCACTCATAAGCACTCGCCTGGTTCTGGGAGGCCGGTACGGAAGCTGCCTGTGGCTCTGAACCATAACACAGGGAAGAGGAAGAACTCTAAAAGTAGAGAAAAGTATCGTTTCTTTTATAATATCAATCATCCCAAGTTTTTTTGAAAATACTGTTTCAGACACTATGCTAACTGACGAGCCAGTACCATCTCATTTAATACTGCGACAGTACGGAATCAGCCCTCCTCTGGCACCGGGGCTGCCTGCTCGCGCAGCGCCTCTCCAGCGTCCAGTCTGCAGTTCCTGCCTGGGGCTGTGCCGCAGCTCAGACTCGGCGCCTCCATGGCAGGGGGGGGGGGCGGTTAACCCCTGGGCAGGGAACTAAAGTTTCCGTCCATCCCTGCTGAAGGAACTAAGGTTGTCAGAAGACTGAGATCCCGCATGTTTCACAGCACAGCCAAATAATCATATGAAGAAATAAACATTCAAACAATAAAATTCCTGCCTGGAGTAAAGGGGTTTGCTCACATCCTCCATGAGCCCCAGGAGGCTTTAAATATCTCAAAGAAGCTGGCTGTCCTAATCAAACTTTATTTGGGGGGTTTCCGTGTTTTTCTTTGGCTGCATGAGATCTCGGCTCCAACACCAGGGACTGAACCCGAATTCTCTGAACTGAGCTCCCAAGTGGCGCCAGTGGTAAAGAACCCGCCTGCCAGCGCGGGAGACGCAAGAGGCTAAGGTCCGACCCCTGGGTCAGGAAGATCCCCTGGAGAAGGAAATGTCAACCACCCCAGCACTCTTGCCTGGGAAACCCCACGGACAGAGCCTGGCGGGCTCCAGTCCACGGCATCGCAAAGAGACGGACACAGCAGAGCGCGCGCGCACATTCGTAACCACTGGGCCGCCAGGGAAGCCCCTGTCCTAATTCGACTTTGGGCAAGTTGCTTAACTTGCTTCAGTTTGGTCACATGCAGAATGGATTTATCTAGATATGCTCCAAAAAGTTGCCCTGGCTCAAAGGTAAAGCTTTTAATAAAAGACTTCTTATGACGGTCTGAACTGATGCAGACATACATTCCCCAAACAGAAATGCTAGCTAACATTTTACCCCCAAATTATTTTTTTATTACATAGCTGGATTCAAAAGCAAGAAAGAGTCCCCATGGGGGAACTTTAGGTTACAGGGATGAACAAAAACTGAAGGAAACAGCTCACAGAGCTGTCAGAAGTGCTATGAGGTCCTAGGAACTTGGGTTAAGGCGAAAGGAAGGCTTAGGTCCCAGCAAGCACGGGAGACAGACCTGAACTTCCTAGACAAAATCAGGATTAATGAAGGGCTGACCCCTAGAGCAGCATGGAAGCTCGATGTCTACAGTGGACCAATAGTGGAAAAGGAATAAGCCTCGAGGCAATCCCACTCCAAGATATTTACCCACAAAAAATAAAAGCATATGGCCACCAAAAAAGGCTCATTCCTAGAAGCCACATGCAAAGAGCTGAAAATTGGAAATAACCCAAATGTCTATTAACAACAGACTGGATGAACATATTGCTGTGGAGTCATACAATAGATTGCCACAGTACAATTTTTAAAAAGTACAAAATACTAATATGAGTACTGGGAAGTGGGGTATTGCTATGACAAATACCTAAAAATGTGGAACTGACTTCAGAATTAGGTAATGAGTAGAGACTGGAAAAATTTTAAGAAGCACAATAGAAGCCACCTTGGTTGCCTTGAAGAGAGTGTTAGGAGGCATAAGGATGTCAACAATTCTGCTACCTGTGGTAAAGAAAACCTGTATCATCTTAGATGGTGGTACTTAAATGGTCATAAACAGACTGTTGGAGGCAATAAGGACACTTCAGCCAAGGGCTCAGAGGAAATGAGGAACGTGTTGTTGGAAACTGGATGAAAACGGGCTTGTGTTCTGCAGTGACAGAGAGCTTAGCTGAACTGTATCCCACAGTTGTATGGAAAAGAACGTATCCAGGTTGCAAAGTGAAAGTCACTCAGTCGTGTCCGACTCTTTGCGACCCCGTGGACTACACGGTCCAGGGAGTTCTCCAGGCCAGAATACTGGAGTGGGTAGCCTTTCCCGTCTCCAGGGGATCTTCCCAACCCAGGGGTTGTCTCCCACAGTGCAGGCGGGTTCTTTACCAGCTGAGCCACCAGGGAAGCCCAAGAATATTGGAGTGGGGAGCCTAGGGGGCTCACCGTCAGGAAATTGTGCTTTGGAGAGAAAGCAAGGCCGTGGTTGAAAGCACTTTTCTAGTGCCGAGGAAGGAACAGAACATCACGGGATCTGGTGACACAGAGGGCTCCTGGGAGAGATTAGGTCTCTTCAAAGTGAAACCGAGATGGAACTATCCAGGAAAGGCTGTGGATGGGCCCTTTTCCAGTGACGACCATGGGAGAGCCACAGGTTCCTGAGCATGTCGTATCAGTAGAAATCCTGCCAGCTAGGACAGGGACGAAGAAGAAATGAAAGAAGGCTGCCGGACCCTCAGAATCCCACACGGCCTCACGCTACTGCTCAGCTGCAAACATGCTGAGCCTGGATGAAAAGGCCAGAAGACTGAGGGTGGGGCCGTGGCCCAGAGGGCAGAACAGGAAGCCACCGAGGAGAATGCCTAGGCCTAGAACCCCGAGTGCGCGCCACTGGCTTTTTTACTTACTTGGTGCACCAGGTCTTCGTTGCAACACACAAGAGCTTTCTAATTCTTAAAATTATTTACTTAGTTACCCTTTTGGCTGCATAGCTCTTCCTTGCTCTGCACAGACTCTCTGGTCGCGGCGAGTGGGGCGTGTGGGCTTCTCACTGCGGCCGCTTCTCTCCCTGCAGAGCCCGGGCTCTAGGCTCACAGGCTTCAGGAGCTGCAGTGCACGGACGCGGCCGTTGTGGCGCCCGGGCTGAATTGCTCCCCGGTGTGTGGAATCTTATCTTGAGAGTCCCTTAGACAGCAAGGAGATCAAAATCAGTCCTGAAGGAAATCAACCCTGACTATTCACTGGAAGGACTGAGGCTGAAGCTCCGATACTTTGGCCACCTGATGTGAAGAGGCAGCTCCAAAGGACATGAGTGAGCAAACTCCAGGAGACAGATAGCAAAAGACAGGGAAGCCTGGTGCACTGCAGTCCACGGGGTCCCCAAGAGCTGGACACGACTTAACGACTGAACTGCAGCAATGTGGAGTGTTCCCAGGCCAGGGATCAAACCCGTGTCTCCTGCACTGGCAAGTGGATTCCTGTCCACCGTGCCAGCGGGGAAGTCCACCAGATCTTTTTAGTTGTGGCACGTGGGATCTGACCAGGGACTGAACCTAGGCCTCCTTCATTGGGAGCACAGAATATTAGCCACTAGGCAAGCCACGAATTACCTGGATTTCAAAATTGCTTGGGACTGCAATTCCTCTGTCATTTCCTTCTCCCGTTTTGAATGGGAAAGTCTGTAACTGTCACCCTATCCCTATCAGTATTGTATTTGGGGATTCAGTTCAGTTCAGTTCAGTCGCTCAGTCGTGTCTGACTCTTTGCGACCCCATGAATCGCAACACACCAGGCCTCCCTGTTCATCACCATCTCCCAGAGTTCACTCAGACTCACCTCCATCGAGTCAGTGATGCCATCCAGCCATCTCATC
>SJYC01124252.1:0-50958 GCA_006408675.1 Madoqua kirkii | reverse complement strand
CTACAAGAGACCCACCTCAAAACAAGGGACACTTACAGACTGAAAGTGAAGGGCTGGAAAAAGATATTCCACACAAATAGAGACCAAAAGAAAGCAGGAGTAGTAATACTCAGATAAAATAGACTTTAAAACAAAGACTGTGAAAAGAGACAAAGAAGGACACTCCATAATGATCAAAGGATCAATCCTAGAAGAAGATATAACAATTATAAATATATATGCACCCAACGTAGCACCGCAATATGAAAGACAAATGATAATAAGTATGAAAAGGGAAATTAACAATAACAAGAGTGGGAGACATTAATATCCCACTCACACCTATGGATAGATCAACTAAACAGAAAATTAACAAGGAAACACAAAATTCAAGTGATAAAATAGACCAGTTGATCTAATTGATATCTATAGGACATTTCACCACAATACAATGAATTTCACCTTTTTCCCAAGCACACACAGAACCTTCTCCAGGATAGATCACATCCTGGGCAATAAATATAGCTTTGGTAAATTAAAAAAAAAATTGAAATCATTCCAAGCATCTTTTCTGACCACAATGCAGTAAGATTAGATCTCAATTACAGAAGAAAAACTATTACAAATTGCAACAAATGGAGGCTGAAGAACACACTGCTGAATAACCAACAAATCACAGAAGAAATCAAAAAAGAAATCAAAATATGCATAGATGCAAATGAAAACAAAACTACCCAAAACCTGTGGAACACTGTAAAAGCAGTGCTAAGGGGAAAGTTTATAGCACTACAGGCATACCTTTAGAAACAAGAAAAAAGTCAAATAACCTAACTCTACACCTAAAGCAACTAGAAAAGGAAGAAATGAAGAACCTCAGGGTTAGTAGAAGGAAAGAAATCCTAAAAGTTAGGACAGAAATAAATGCAAAAGAAACAAAAGAGACCATAGCCAAAATCAACAAAGCCAAAAGCTGGTTCTTTGAGAGGATAAATAAAATTGACAAACCATTAGCCAGACTCATCAAGGAAAAAAAGGGAGAAAAATCAAATCAATAAAATTAGAAATGAAAATGGAGAGATCACAACAGACAACACAGAAATACAAAGGATCATAAGAGTCTACTATCAGCAATTATATGCCAATAAAATGGACAATTTGGAAGAAATGGACAAATTCTTCTGAAAGTACAGCTGTCCAAAACTGAACCAGGAAGAAATAGAAAATCTTAACTGAGTGTAGGCGGTGGCGGTAAGCCAGCACACTGAGCACAGGTGGCAGCTATGAGCCGGCACACTGAGAGCGGCCTAGAGGAACTACCCCACGTCTGAGGTCAGGGGCAGCGGCCAAGAATGCCAGGCTGTGACAGCGAAGGTATGGCCGAGAGGAGCAACCCTGTGTCTGCCAGGAGGAACTACCCTGTGTCTGAGGTCAGTGGAGGCTGCGAGGAGCTACCCCACATCTGAGGGCAAGGGCAGCGGCCGAGAGGAGCTACCCCAAGTCCAGGGTCAGGGGTGGCGGCCGGGAGAAGCCACCTTGAGCACAGAGGCAAGAGGCAGTGACCCTGAGAAGTCACTCTGAACCTGAGGCGAGGGGAGGCGGCTGGGAGGAGCCACTCACTCCCGAGGGCTGGGCAGGCAGCGGGGAGGTACAACCCAAGGAACCCTGGCTGAGCAGGCGCAGGAGGACCTAGAGGAGCTATCCAACATTGAAGGTCAGGAACGGCAGCGGTAAGAAGATACCCCTCGTCCAAGGTAAGGAGCAGCGGCTGTGCTTTGCTGGAACAGCCGAGAGGAGATACCCCACGCCCAACGTAAGAGAAACCCAAGCACTTGCCATCTCTTGTTTGACCACTTCCAATTTGCCTTGATTCATGGACCTGACATTCCAAGTTCCTATGCAATATTGCTCTTTACAGCATTGAAGGTCAGGAACGGCAGTGGTAAGGAGATACCCCTTATCCAAGGTAAGGAGCAGCAGCTGTGCTTTGCTGGAGCAGCCGTGAAGAGATACCCCACGCCCAAGGTAAGAGGAACCCAAGTAGGATGGTAGGTGTTGCAAGAGGGCATCAGAGGGCAGACACACTGAAACCATACTCACAGAAAACTAGTCAATCTAATCACACTAGGACCACAGCCTTGTCTAACTCAGTGAAACCAAGCCATGCCTGCAGGGCAACCCAAGATGGTCGGGTCATGGTGGAGAGGGCTGACAGAATGTGGTCCACTGGAGAAGGGAATGGCAAGCCACTTCAGTATTCTTGCCTCGGGAACCCCATGAACAGCATGAAAAGGCAAAATGAACAGTATTTGGGGATTAGATCAGTTATGTTCTAAGTACACAGATGTAAAGGAATTTTGCCTCAGGATGAATCACTCACTCAGTCCCACCCATAGCAATTTGTGTTATTCAAATAAGGAGTCCTGTGACTTTTGAGCTAATGAGATTTTGATGAGATTCTGGACTTTGGGTTGATGCTATAGAGGGTGCCGAGACGGGACGAATGTGCTTTTTTAGTGTTTATTTATCTGGCTCTGCCAGGTCTTCAGTGCAGTACACAGGGTCTCTGATCTTCATAACGGCACGTGGGATCTTCAGTTGCCTGCACACTCTTACTTGCAACGTGTGGAATCCAGCCCGCTGACCAGGGATGGAACCTGGGCCCCCTGCGTTGGGAGTGTGGAGCCTTAGCCACTGGACCGCCAAGGAAGTCCCAAGGACTATGCTGAATTCCCTGGGCAGGTTCGCTGTCCTTATGAAAGTGCTGCACGTCAAAGACTGTCAGCGCTAGGCAGAAGGCCGCGTGATGTTACAGGCAGAGACTGCAGTAACGGAGTCTTGAGCCAAGGAACGCCACAGCTTCTAGAAGCGGGAGGATGCAACGAAGGGGTTCTCTACTGGAACCGCCAAAAGCAGCAGTCGTGCCAACACCTAGATTTCGACCCCAGGAGCCGTATTTCAGACTTGTGGCCTCCAGATCTGGTGACCTTTGCTGTTTCAAGCCATTAAGTTTGTGGTACTTAATGCCATTGAGGAGAAGGCGATGGCGCCCCCTCCAGTCCTCTTGCCTGGAGAATGCCATGGACGGAGGATCTTGGTGGGCTGCAGTGCACGAGGTCGCTAAGAGTCAGACACGACTGAGCGACTTCACTTCACTTTAATGCCATTGAACTGCACACTTTTAAAGTGGTTGATATGTATATTTTACAATTTAAAAAGAAAAGACTGAAGGCTCCCTGGGGGTCCAGTGGTTGAGACTCCGTGCTCCCGGTGCGGGGGCTTGGGCTTCAATCCCTGGCTGGGGAACTAAGCTCCCATATGCCTCGAGGTGCGGCCACAAAGAAAAGGAGAAAAACCTTCTCCGTGAAGAAAACTCCCAGTCCATATGGCTTCTCTAGTGAATTCTGTCGAACTTCTAAAGGAAAAAATAATAGCAATCTAATGCAAGCAGAGCATGTGCCAGGAATGCAGTGTTGGTTTCATTACTAAAAAATCAGGGTAACTCATCATATTAACAGAAGACTCATGTGAGTATCTCATACGCAGAAAGTATAAATTGGAAAAAAAATGCAGATACATTCTGACAAAATTTAACACCCATTCACAATTATAACTCTGCAAACTAGGACGATAAGGAAACTTCTTCCTGGTAAAGAGCATCCCTGAGAGTCTAGCACTACCATCATACGTCTCGTGGAAGACTAAACCGTCTCCCCCAGGACTGGCAGTAAAGCGAGACCGCCGCTCTCCTACTCAGCGTTGATGGAGGCCCCCGCCTGTGAAGGAGGCAGAAAAAAGGCATAGAGATTGGAAGGGAGGTGCATACGGGAGCCCATTTTTAAAATGCTAAGGAACTTTAAACAGAAACCCAAGTCAAATGAGAAGAACTGGATTTACCAGGAATGTGGGACGCGGCACCAACACACGGGGTCTGCTGTCTTTCTTTTTCTTAATATTTCTTTCTATCATTGCTTTGGCTGTGCCGGGTCTTCACTGCCGCATGAGAGAGCTTTAGCTGCGGCCTTCCAGCTCTTAGCTGTAGCATGTGGCATCTAGCTCACCGACCAGGGACTGAGCCCAGGCCCCCTGCATTGGCAGCATGGAGACTGAGCCGCTGGGCCAGCAGGGCAGTGCCAGCTGTTATTTCTGTGCAGCATCAACAAGGGCGTCCCGGTGGCTCCGTGGTGAAGAATCTGCCTGCCAATGCAGCGGATGCAAGTTGGACTCCTAAGTGGGGAAGATCCCCGGAGAAGGAAATGGCAACCCACTCCAGCGTTCTAGCCCGTGAGATCCTATGGACAGAGCCTGGGTGGACTCGAAAAACAGTCAGACAGGACTTAGCGACTAAACAGCAACGTAATAGCAGCAGACAAATGGAAAACTGAGAAACAAAACTGTTTCCCTAATTCATGTAAACTCACTGAGTGAAGGCATCAAGAGTGAGCCCTAAGGCGAACCACTGGCTTCCGGTGATTACGATGTGTCGGGGTAGATTCGCGCTTGGTGATAAGCCCACGTTTCTGGAGACTGGCGCCATGAAAGGTGCGAAGCAGCGCCCATGGGGCAGGGTGCCCATGGGCATTCTCTGTATCTCCCTCTCAATCTTGTGAGCCTAAACTTCCCTTAAGAAAGTAGTCTTAAGGAAACTATTCCCCCAAACTCTTTCTGTAAGAGTCTGAATCCAAAGTAAGACAAAGACATTAAAAGAAAATCACTTTAATACCAAAATCAAACAAATACATCACAAGAAAACTACAGATAATATTCTTCATGAACACAAACACGGAACTCCTTAACAAAATAGGAGAAAAGAAACTATAAGCAAGTCCAGTCCAGCAATACATAAAAAGTACTTCGACCAATGAAAGGCAAGTTTGGTGTAACGTTTTAAATCCGTCAAGGTGACCCGCCACAGGGATTCCTTTCCTGGGGCCACCCTAACAAAGCGCCACAATCCGTGTGGCTTCTCAGAGCCACAGAGCTGCACTGCCTCGTGGTTCTGGAGGCCTGAAGTCTGAAGTCACGTTGCTGGTGGTCACGGTCCCTCTGAAACCCGCCGGACGAGAAGACCTCCTTGCCTCTCCCGGGTTCCCGCATCTGCCGCAGTCCTCGGTGGTCCTGGGCTTGCAGACACACCACGCGGCTGCCTGTTCCCTGGGAGTCTGTCTTCCAAGGCACTCCCTTCTCACAGGGAAGAACAGTTGATTTCCAGCGCTGTGCCAGCCTCTGGTGTGCTGCCAGGTGGCACAGTCACACACACGCACAGGCTCCTGTTCCTTTCCTGAACAGGCAGTCTGAGTGCCAATAAACACAGGAGGTGTCCGGCCTCGCTCTCGAGTCAGGTCTGCTGACACCTGCCGCTTTTTGGCCATGCCGCACGTGAACTTGCTTTTCATGTTTGAGGAATTCCTTCTTCTGCGAGTCCCCTGACACCCCTGGAGGTGAAATGTCCAAACTCAGTCCCAGCGGCGCCCAGCCAGGCCAGGCAGACATGAAGCTGGGGTGCTGAGGTAGAGCGGCCTCCACGACGGTGAAAACTCGGCAGCCACGCCCCTGCACCCACGTTTAGGGGGTGGGGGCTGGGGTGCAGCTCTGACATCTGGGGCCCAGCGTTGTCTTCGCCGCCCATTCGTGGCCGGGTCCGCACACTTCTGTCTGCTCAGCTTTGAGCCTGGTTTCCCAGCCCTCCTGGAGATTTTATCCACTTTTAATAACTTCCTTTTCTGCTTAAATCAGAAATGCACTTACATCAGGGAAATGCAAATTCGAACAGCAGTGAGATAGATGCCCTTTCATGAGCAGGAGATGAAGAGACACAGAAATACCCGAACGCTGCTGGAGGGAGTGCGGCTGCTGGGAGGACAAGCTGCTAACACCTAACAAACTGGAACGCAGGTGTGTTAGGGCTCGGAAAGCCCTTCTAGTCCTCAGATCTCCGGCCGGGGGTGACAGATGCAAGTCTCTTCACCGCAGCACTGTGTGTGACACAGACACCAGCCTGCTTCGAGATCAGTGTGGAGTGAATGATAAATTGCAGCATATTCACACAATGGATGGGCTAGAACAGTGTGTGCCGAGGTGGACACGGCCCTCAAGCACCATTTTGGCTGAGAGTACGCTGCAGGAGGAGATGCATAGCGCACCACGGGTGCACCTTTAAAGACACCACAGGCACGCGCGGACGAAGGTGGGAAAGCAGGGAGCCTGCACAGGACGGGTGGATTGTACGTGTCTCTGCGGCCCCTGGACCACACAGTCCAGGAATTCTCCAGGCCAGAACACTGGAAGGGGCAGCCGTTCCCTTCTCCAGGGATCTTCCCAACCCAGGGACCGAAGCCAGGCAGGTGGATTCTTTACCAGTTGAGCTATGAGGGAAGCCCCCAAAGACAAAAGTATAATCTGATTAAATACTATACAGTCCATGGAATTCTCCAGGCCAGAACACTGGAGGGGGCAGCCGTTCCCTTCTCCAGGGGATCTTCGCAACCCAGGGATCGAACCCAGGTCTCCCGCATTGCAGGAGGATTCTTTTCCAGCTGAGCCATCAGGGAGGCCCAAGAATACTGGAGTGGGGAGCCTATCCCTTCTCCAGGGGATTGTCCCGACGCAGGAATCAAACGGGGGACTCCTGCATTGCAGGCGGATTCTCTACCAGCTTAGCCACCAGGGAAGCCCTTTTCACTTCACTACTGCCTGGTTGGGATGCTATACGGTAATTCCGCATCACTAAGGTAAACAAGGCAAATTGTTTTATTTCTTAACAACGGTCTGTGAATCTACAATTAATTCAGTAAAAATTTTGTTGGAAGATACCAAACAGCGTTCGGATGACTTACAGATGCATGATGGCTTCTGGGCAGGGTGGGGGCATGTGGAGCAGATGCAGTTTAGGAGAGAGAGAAAGGGCGACAGATCCTTTTTCTTTCTCCCTTAGAAAGAAAACCCTTAAGGCAAATATGGTAAAATGTTAAGGTTTAAGAATCTGGTGCAAGTGAATGGCGTGTATATGCTACTCTACCTTGAGTTAAAAAATGCTGAAAAGATTAAATGAGACTGTTTATAAAGTATCTAAGGCAGTGCCTGGCTGCTACTGGGTGCTTCATAAATCCTCCTGCTCCAGGTAATCAGACAGCAGGAGCCAGGGAGGGGAGCTGTTGGCCTGGCTCCAGAGAAGTGCCATCTTCTTCCGCTCGGCTCACCCCCATTCTCCCCTCCTGCTGAGGGGTACAGCCTCACAAGCTCCCTGTCTTCAGGAAGGGCCCGGTGAAGGCATCCGTCTCTGAAACAGGGAGGCTGTTCTCATTCGCCGTCGGGTGGCTAAGTCCTGTCTGACTTGCCACCCCACAGACAGCCCCACGGCGGGCAGTGGGGCGGAGCGCAGCCTCTGAGAGCGGAGGCTGGCTGGACCGCATCCCCGCCCGGGGGCGCCCGCATCCCCGCCCGGGGGCGCCCGCATCCCCGCCCGGGGGCGCCCGCATCCCCGCCCGGGGGCGCCCGCATCCCCGCCCGGGGGCTGTCCCAGGGGCCAAGTGAGCACCCAGTGCCTGGCTGCTGGCTTCAGCCACCCCAGGACCAACCAGGACCCAGGCAGAGGCGCTGCCCGCTCCAGGGACCCCACGGCCTTGTTTCAGTCAGGGTTTTGACCCGGTTCACAGCTAGGCAGTGGCTCAGAGGAGACGAATAACTCGCCCAGCGTCTTCAGAGCTGAGGGCGGACTCCCACTGAAGCCCGGTCTGAAGAAGTGGAATTCGCCTTGGTGAAGGCAGAGGTAGTTCCGGCCAGGGGAGAAGGGGAGGTCTGGGGGACCTGGGCCAGCACAGACCCTTCTGTTCCACCTTACAGCCCTGTTCGGATACAGCATCCTAGAGAAACGACTGCAAAACTCATCCTTGGGCTTTCCACGGGGTGAGCGAGAAAGGGGAGCGCGAAAATGCAGCCCCAGTTCGCGGACCGAAAAGGGCGTGCTGCGAGCGCCACCTGCGGGCGGCTTGCTTCTCCGCCGACTCGCGTTTTCCCCGAGGTCCCAGGAGCTCACGTCCTCCGGCGCGAGCATCCGTAGCTCCACGCCTTCCCCCGCAGCCCCGCCGCCGCTTCCCGGGTCTCAGCCCGGATGCGTCCTCTTCAGAGGCGCCCCCAGCCTGGCGCTGCCTTCCTCGTGCCCCACCAGCTTCCGTTTCTCTCCTCGGCCACTCTCCGCTCCAGCTTTCCACTGTCTCCCCAGTGAGAGCAGCAGCGTCAGGGCAGAGGCCTTAACTCGGAGACTCCAGCGGCCTGGCTCTCGGGGAACATGTACCGAATTCATCGCATACAATCAGATACATATTTTACCTATGCATATACTAACGTTTAGTTAATTGTTTTCAATTTTTCTTTTTTTGGTTGCACCACATGGCTTGTGGGATCTTAGTCATCTCAACCAAGGATCAAACCATTGCCCCCTGCACAGAAAGCACGGACTCTTAACCACGAGACCGCCAGGGACATCCCTACTTATTCAATATTTTAAAAACAGAAATGGAATATTGCACATATGATTTTGCTACTTGGGGTTTTCCTTCAACAGCATGCTCTTGATCGACTGTGAAACTCTTAGAGAGCGTGGTCTAACCGCCTAGCTCCACTCGCTCACTCATCCATTCACCCTTACTTAGGGAGCATGTGCCCCTGCACTGTCCAGCGCAGCACACACTGGCGCAGGGGACTGTCAAGCACTGGACAGGCAGCTAGTGTACATGGCATCACCCACTCAATGGACATGAGTCTGAGCAAACTCCAGGAAATTGTGGAGGATGGAGCGCCCGAGGCCATGGGGTCGCAAAGAATCAGACACGACTTAGCAACTGACCAACAACAACAACATGTGTACCTAGGGAACCGAATTTTTCGTTTTATTTCCTTTAAATTAATTGAAATTTAAAAGCCACCCTCATTTAGCTATGGGAAAACTTTCAAGTGTGTTTGGAACGATTTGGGTATATGGATCTAGTTTTTCCATTGTAAATTTTATGAAATCAAAATACAGATCAAGTGTTTCAATTAAAAGTTAGTGATCACATTGCGAAGTGCTTAAGTAAAGTTTGTGTTGGACTGCCAGGACTTCAAATGGAAAAATGAATGTAAAAATGTCTCAATGATTTTAACATTGATTATATATTAAAGAAATATTTGAATACATTGGGTTAAATGAAACACACTATTAAAATTGATTTTACCTATTCTTTCACATCCTGGAATGTGAAGTCAAGTGGGCCTTGGAAAGCATCACTACAAACAAAGCTAATGGAGGTGATGGAATTCCAGTTGAGCTATTTCAAATCCTGAAAGATGATGCTGTGAAAGTGCTGCACTCAGTATGCCAGCAAATTTGGAAAACTCAGCAGTGGCCACAGGACTGGAAAAGGTCAGTTTCCATTCCAGTCCCAAAGAATGCTCAAACTACCGCACAATTGCACTCATCTCATATGCTAGTAAAGTAATGCTCAAAATTCTCCAAGCCAGGCTTCAGCAATATGTGAACCGTGAATTTCTTGATCTTCAAGCTGGCTTTACAAAAGACAAAGGAAACAGAGATCAAATTGCCAACATCTGCTAGATCATGGAAAAGGCAAGAGAGTTCTAGAAAAACATCTATTTCTGCTTTATTGACTATGCCAAAGCCTTTGACTGTGTGGATCACAATAAACTGTGGAAAATTCTGAAAGAGATGGGAATACCAGACCATCTGACCTGCCTCTTGAGAAACCTATATGCAGGTCAGGAAGCAGCAGTTAGGAGTGGACATGGAACAACAGACTGGTTCCAAATAGGAAAAGGAGTATGTCAAGGCTGGATATTGTCACCCTGCTTATTTAACTTCTATCCAGAGGACATCATGAGACACACTAGGCTGGAGGAAGCACAAGCTGGAATCAAGATTGCCGGGAGAAATATCAATAACCTCAGATATGCAGATGATACCATCCTTATGGCAGAAAGTGAAGAGGAACTAAAAAGCCTCTTGATGAAAGTGAATGAGGAGATTGAAAAAGTTGGCTTAAAGCTCAACATTCAGAAAACTAAGATCATGGCATCCGGTCCCATCACTTTGTGGCAAATAGATGCAGAAACAGTGGAAACAGTGTCAGACTTTATTTTGGGGGGCTCCCAAATCACTGCAGATGGTAACTGCGGCCATGAAATTAAAAGACGCTTACTCCTTGGAAGGAAAGTTATCACCAAGCTAAATAGCATATTCAAAAGCAGAGATATTACTTTGCCAACAACGGTCCGTCTAATCAAGGCTATGATTTTTCCAGTAATCATGTATGGATGTGAGAGTTGGACTGTGAAGAAAGCTGAGTGCTGAAGAATTGATGCTTTTGAACTGTGGTGTTGGAGAAGACTCTTGAGAGTCCCTTGCACTGCAAGGAGATCCAACTAGTCCATCCTAAAGGAGACCAGTCCTGGGTGTTCGTTGAAAGGACTGATACTGAGGCTGAAACTCCAGTACTTTGGCCACCTGATGCGAAGAGTTGACTCTTTGGAAAAGACTCTGATGCCGGGAGGGATTGGGGGAAGGAGGAGAAGGGGACGACAGAGGATGAGATGGTTGGATGGCATCACCAACTTGATGGATGTGAGTTTGAGCAAGCTCCAGGAGTTGGTGATGGACAGGGAAGCCTGGTGTGCTGCGATTCATGGGGTTGCAAAGAGTCGGGCACGACTGAATGACTGAACCAACAGATTCTTTTTGTTGGTTCACCGCTCTTCTCAGGCGGTCACTGGATTGTTCTAAAATTATGTACGTGGTTCACAGTGTACTTTTGCCAGACAGTGTGCTGGCCGCTGCTGTGCACTGCGAGTGAGACGGGCTGTTGCTCAAAATGAAGCTTCACAGAAGGTCAGTGTTACTATACAGATTTCTCTACACCAGGGGTCCCCAGCCTCTAGGATGTAATACCTGGTGATCTGAGGCGGAGCCTCTGTAATAATAACAGAAAGTGCTCGACAAATGTACTAGACCTGAACCATCCTGAAACCACCCCCACGCCCTCCCCAGTCTGTGGGAAAACTGTCTTCCATGAAACCAGTCCCAGGGGCCAAAAAGGTTGAGGACTGCGGCCCTGTATCTACGTCCAGCCAAGACTCGGTTCTGCTAAGTTCAGTTGCTCAGTTGTGTCCAGCTCATTGTGACCCCATGGACTGCAGCACGCCAGGCCTCCCTGTCTATCACCAACTCCCAGAGTTTGTTCAAACTCATGTCAGTCAAGTTGGTAATACCATCCAACCATCTCATCCTCTGCCGTCCCCTTCTCCTCCTGCCCTCAATCTTTCCCAGCATCAGGGTCTCTTCCAGTGAGTCAGCTCTTTGCATCAGGTGGCCGAAGTATTGGAGTTTCAGCTTCAGCATCAGTCCTTCCCATGAATATTTAGGGCTGATCTCCTTTAGGATGGACTGGATCCTTGGATCTCCTTGCAGTCCAAGGGACTCTAAAGAGTCTTCTCCAACACTACAGCTCAAAAGCACCAATTCTTCGGTGCTCAGCTTCCTTTATAGTCGAAGTCTAACATCCATACGTGACTACTGGAAAAACCATAGCCTTTACTAGACAGACCTTTGTTGGTAAAGTAATGTCTCTGCTTTTGAATATGCTGTCTAGGTTGGTCATAGCTTTTCTCCTAAGGAGCAAGCGTCTTTCGATTTCAACCAAGATTATCACATCCTTTATTTATTAACTCATGAATCCCTTCATTTATTCAATCACTCACTCAACAGAACTTGCAAATGCTGTGTCAGGCACTAGAGCTCCTGGAAAAAGCTCACCATGCTTGTTCCCAATCTCCCCCGAGTTCAGGAGGTTTTCCCACCTCTTGTTCACTGCTGTTAACATCTTACTGACATGCTCCATCACTTGCAATCCTTGTTTATATGTTTGAGAGTAAGTTGCAGGCATCACAGCCTTTTACCTTGAAATACTTCTGAGAGTATTTCCCGGGAACAAGGCTGTTCTCTTGCCTTACCTTAGTACAGCACCCTGAGGACCACAGTTTGAGAACCACGAGGGTGGCCACCATCTGAGGTTCTGCCCCTTCTAACTCGATAGAAAAATCACAAAGAAAATGCAAATCTGTTCTCAAAGCCCAGCTTCTCTCGCAAATGTATATACACACACAGAGCAATTTAGCAAATAGAAACTTGGATGGCATCTTGCTGTTTCTCAATTTCCCCTCCTCCGTCACTAGCTCTGTTTTTATTTTCTTTTCCCACCACTTAGATTCCTTCTCCCCCAAATCAGTGGTGCCTGGGTTGGGGGCACAGGGGCGCTCACCTGCAAAGGGGTGAGAGGAAGCCTCGGAGGATGAAAAGCTCTGCGTCCTGCGCGGACCAGGGTTTCCTGGAGACAAAGCCGCTCCAGCCGAGCAGCTGCGGCAGCGTGTGCATTTGGGTTCGGCCAGCACACAGCAGTCCTCGTAAGCGGCTTCCTGCCTTGAAGTGCTTCAAACACAGCAGTGGGGCTGCCGTCCACACGAGACCAATGAGCAGACCCCTCCTTGCCTCGCCTGCCTTTTTTCTAAAAGAGTTCATTTTATAGAGTATTTATTTTTATTTCAGCCACACCCATGTTGCACACAGGATCTTAGTTCCCTGAGCAGGGATTGAACCCAGGCCCGCTGCGTTGGGAGCACAGAGTCTTAACTCCCAGGCCACCAAGGCAGTCCCTTCATCTCCCTTTGCTATTTGTCTCCCTTCCACCTTGTGTCAGAGGAACAAGGTATCAGTCATTCCCCACGTGGACCACGTACAAGAATAATCACGACGGGGGACAAAGATGTCGAAACCCATGAGCTTCTCTGCTGAGGGTCCTGCCACCCTGAGACCTCCAGCAGGCATCTGGAGCCTCTGCCACCTCAGCCACTGCCCTCCAGCCTCAGGAACTGGGCACGTCCCGGCTCTGAGCCTCCTGCTGAAAACCGGAGGTGACCTCCACCCTTCAGAAGCAGGCTGTTGTTGCTGTTCAGCCACTCAGCTGTGTCCAAGTCTTTTTGGGCCCATGGACCGCAGCACGCCAGGCTCCTCGGTCTTCCACCATCTCCCGGAGCCCCTTGAGGTGGTGACACTGTGTGACCATCTCATCCTCTGCCACCCCCTTCTCTTTTTGTCCTCGATCCTTCCCAGCATCTGAGTCTTTTCCAGTGAGAATCCAGGTTAGCCCTCTTGAAAATACTTCTCACTGTTTTAAGGTAAACCTACAGATAAATAAGGAAGACAGAGGGCAAAGGAGCCTGGCTTGCTGCAGTTCATGGAGTCACCAGGAGTCAAACAAAACTCAGGGACTGAGCAAGGATAACAACACAGGTAAGCGTAAATCGTCCACCTAATCTTACGGAGCTTCTCCCAAGCCTGTGAGGGAATAGTATTGTTAATCCCATTTTTAAGATAAGGAAACTGAAGCTTAGAGATGATGAATAAATGGCCCAAGGTCACCCAACAAGGGAGGCAGCTTAGACCTAAACCAGATCTCTCCTTCACTCCCAAGCCCCAGGCTTCCCAAAGTGGGTGGGAACGTGGCAGAACATTCTCCCTTTCAAATGTTAGTCAGGTTCAGTTCAGTTCAGTCACTCAGTCGTGTCCCACTCTTTGAGACCCTATCAATTACAGCACGCCAGGCCTCCCTGTCCATCACCAACTCCCGGAGTTTACCCAAACTCATGTCCATTGAGTTGGTGATGCCATCCAATCATCTCATCCTCTGTCATCCCCTCCTCCTAATGTAACTGAAATAAAACTAGCTGTCAAACTCATGATTCCAATGGGAACTCTCAATTTGGCCTTAAAATGCTTTTAAGTTTAAAAAATAGGGTTTTGACATGTTGAAATAACGTTCCAGGCCCAGGCGGGAGCTGCTCTGGCCAAAAGCGCCATGATGGTGAGCCACAGGTGGACGCGTGGCCGCTGCAGTTGCTGTGCTGACCAGAGACACAGTGCATACAGTTGGTTGGCACCCTGCCCCCTCAAAACACACTTGGCTCACACCCCCACCCCGCTCTAGCTTTATATCCTTATTCCTTCTCACCCCAAACAACAAAGCAACAAAGACACAGCACAGCCCAAACTAAATAAATGCAATTTTAAAAGAGGAAAAAGAAGAAAGCTGGAAGTTTGCTATGGATATTATCCGGAATAAAAAGAAGTATCTAAAACGGCGAGGTGGCCAACTCATCAAGAAGACAAAGCAGCCCTACACGGACGTGTACACGATACAGAACTTCAGGGTACACGAAAGAAGCGATAAAACCGAAAGAAACAAATCCATCGTTAGAGCCGGAAGCTTCCAACCTGTGCCTCTCAGCAGCTGAGAGCACACAGGGACAGACAATCAGAAACGTTTCAAAGATTGGAGCAATGCCCGGGGCCCACTGGATCTTGGTGACGCTTCCTGAACACTCATCCACAGCAGCAGTTCGGGGAGCGTGCACCAAGGGAGCCCACATTCTCAGCCACAGATCTCAACACAGTTTCAGAAGGACTGAAATCATACAAAGTATGTTCCCTGGGGGATTCCCTGGTGTGGACTCCCGCTCTCCCTGCAGAGGGCCCGAGCCTGATCTCTGGTCGGGACACAGGTCACACACACAGCATGGCCAAAATAAAAGCCAAGAAGCAAAGTCTGTTCTCTGCTCACAACACAGTTAAGCCAGACGCCAGATTTGCAGATACACCCGAAAATTCTCAAACAGGTGCATCCTAAGACCACATCTCCAAACAAACAACAGATCTGAGAAGAAATCATAATGGAAATAACAGAACATTTTCAAAGGAGAACACAACAGATTATAATTCGTGAGATGTAACTAAAGTAGTGCTTAGAGGGAAATCACGGCGTTAAATTCAGATGCTGCCACCCTGGCCCCTCCGATCCACAGCTCCCCACTGGCCTCTCACCGCTGTTTCAGGACCTCTCCTTGGATGGTCATTTCATAAGGCTTGCAAACTCTTGCTTATCTAATGTTATTGAACTGTCTGCATGTATTGGCTAGAATTATTTCATAAATAAGAGCTTTCCCTCATCAACGGTTTGGTTACCTTGAAATATAAAGATAAAATTAAAAAGGCAACATTAACTGTATTGCTTCAGTCTTTTGACTATTTTCAGAATGAGACAATGCCCCAGCAATATTCACCAGTGAGCGAGTAACGGGATTTTTAAAAAACACAGCATTATGAACAAATGAACTTAAACATGTCAAACATATACAGCTTTTTATTCCTTTTGAGGCTCCAACTATTCCAGCAGGGGGCCCCTTGAAGTCCTCCCCACTCCTTCCCAACAGCTTATTATGAAAACTTTCCGACATAGAGATATGCGTAGAGAATCTTCCAGTGAACAGTTACACACCTGCCACCCAGGTCTCACAGTCAGCACTTTCCTGCGACCAGCGCCACAACTGCCGCTGTTTCATCCGTCCCTTTTCAGCTGAACGTGTGTCCTTCTAGGCTTGTTTCTATGTATTTCACATATTTACCTAACGTATTAATAAGTGCAGGCTGCTATAACAAAATGCCACAGCCCGGAAGGCTTAAAACAACACATTTATTTCTCACTGTTTCGGAGGCTGGATGTCCAAGATCAAGGTGCGGGCAGGTTTGGCGTCTCCTGAGCCCTCTCTCAAGAGCTGGGCTCGGGCTGCAGCCGAGGCTGGCCTGGGACGGAGGGCCGTCTCCATCTCAGGGGTCTGGGAGCCAGCTGCTGACTGGCCAGGGACTGAATTCCTCCACACGGGGCCCTCCTCAGGGCGGGCTCCTCCACGGGCTGCTTGGGTGTCCTCGGGGCAAGGTGCCTAGCTTCTTTCAGACCCAGCGGCCCAAGAGAGAGCGCCAGGTGGAAGCTTATCATTTTTAGGACGCACACTTGGAAGTCACATGGCATCACTTCTGCCACCACCCGTTTGTTGGAAGTGAGCGATCAGGGACACCCACGCTTGAGGAGGGCAGGGTTTGGCTCCTCCTTCTTAGAAACTTCTGGCTGCACTTCATGGCATGTGGGACTTAGTTCCCCAACCAGGGATCCAACCCACACACCCAGTAGTGGAAGCATCGAATCTTAACAACTGGACGGGCAGGGAGGTGCCCTAGCTTCCCCTCTGAGAGGGGTGCCAAAGGATTTCTGACTCTATGGCACATGTACTTTTAGCCTCACTTCTGTGGTGTTTGACTCCTGACAGTTGCCCCCACAGCACTGGGACTCTGAGACCAGAACTGCAAATGCCTCCTCCCTGCTGAACCCCCCACACAGAGCGCCTGCCACTCTGGCCCTGATATACTCTGAACTTTCCCCTCAGCACTGCTCACTCCTGGGAGGGTGGAGGAAATGCAGATGGTCTTACTGCTTTTCTTGCTAGAACACTGTGGGATGTACTTTGAAAATACACTTTTTTTTTTTTGCAGCATGAGCTCATTCATAATTTTACCTGCCGAATAAGATAGGAGTCCCTCCCCTGGGAAATAGTCATGAGTGGCTAATACTTACAACACCTGCACACCGGAGAAGTCTTCCCTAAGAAACATGTAGCTGCCCAGCTAAGGTCAGCTGTTTCAAGCTTTCTGTGAATATCCACTTATTAAGCGGCTTCCCGGGTGGCTCAGTGGTAAAGAATCCGCCTGCCAATGCAGGAGACGCAAGAGAGGAGGGCTCCGTCTCTGGGTCGGGTAGATCCCCTGGAGGAGGAAATGGCAACCCACTCCAGTATTCTGGCGAGAAAAATCGCACGGACAGAGGAGCCTAGGGGGCTACGGTCCATGGGGCCACAAAGAGGTGGACACGACTGGGCACACACATTCACTTATTACAGCTTCGTCACCAAGAGCACCTTCTAGAAGAAAAGCGCGCTGGCAGAGCCCGGCAGCCTGTGAAAACTGTGGAAGAAACCAGAAAATAGGAGGGTAATTCTGACGGCCACGAAAAGTGAGTTTCCCTTTGGAAGCCCGGCCCTGGAGCAGGCACCTCATTCCACAGGCGAGGAGACCGAGGCAGAGAGGCCGTGAGGCCTGCGCACAGTACAAAAGCTGAGAGACAGGGAGCATGAGCCACAGGTAGGCAACCTGAGGGCCCTGGTTCTTTTCTCTTTTCCTGTCAGCTGAGGTAAAACGCACCCAGCACTCCGTCCACAGCGTTACCCATTTCTCAGAGCAGTTCAGAGGCACGAAGCGCGTTCACTCTGTCGGCAGCCGGCGCCCGATCCGTCTTCCCCAACTGCCCTAAACTCCCGTCCCGCCTGCCGCCGCAGCACCGCCTTCTTTTTTAGAACGAAAACATTTACACTGAGCGGTGGCCCGCGTGCTCCGCATAATCCAAGACAGAGATGCAAGCGCTGCACCTGCCAGTCTCCGCGCGCCTGCGCCTCAGGTACCTCAGCACCTGGCCGCGCAGGCCCCGCCCTCTAACCCGCCCGCGGGGCCCCGCCCACATGCCCCGCCCCGCGGCCTGGCCCCGCCCCGCGGCCTGGCCCCGCCCCGCGGCCTGGCCCCGCCCCGCGGCCGCCTCGCGCGCGTCGGGGGGCGGAGGCCCGCGCGGGTCGAACCATGGTGACCATCAGAATGGGGAAAGGCGGAATTACAGCCGCCGCGGAGAACGTGGGTGTGAGGGCTCCAAGCAGCGCTCATTCATTTCTGTGTTGCGCCGGGCGGTCGTCCCTGCAGCAGCCTGGGCCTTCCCTGGCTCGCCAGGTCTTCCTTCTGTGTTTTGGAATCGCCCATTCTTTTGCCCAGTCAGTAGACGAGTCTAAAAGCCGACGTGTAGAGGTGGAACTTGGTAACGTAAGTTGAACTGTTTGGTGAAGGGCCGAGATATCCCAACCGAAGTCGTCCGTGCCAGCGTTCCCGCCGGCACCAGCGTGGCGGCGGAGGGTATTTCGCGCCCCGCGCGCCGGGCAGACGCCCGCCGCCTCCCCGCGGCCCCGCGGGTGGTCTCTCCCCGCCGCACGGCCCGACGGGAGGAGGCCGCGGCGCCGCCATGTTGGGCGGAACCATCCGCTGCCCGGGGTGGGGCAGCCCGGCTCTCAAGCCGCCTGTAGGCTGACCGGGACAGGGCCGCTGCTCAGCCCGGGGCCGGCGCGCGTGGCGCGGGCGCCGTCGCAAGCCCCGGCGGTCACAGCCCCGGCCTGTGAGCCCGCCCGGGCGCGCGGGACGGCCTCCGGGCGCGCGCGCCCCCCCGTGCCCGTGGGCGGCCCCGCCGCACGCACATGGCCGGGAGGTAGGCGCGCGGTGCGGCCTGGGAGAGTCGGAAGCGCGGCGAGACCGGGCGAGGCGGCAGCGAGGGCCATGCAGGACGCGGAGAACGTGGCGGCGCCCGAGGCGGCCGAGCAGCGCGCCGAGCCGGGGCCGGAGCAGCCGGCCGCCGAGCCGTCGCCGGGGGCGGAGGTGGCGCGGCCCGGCGTGCTGGAGGCGGCGGGCGGCGAGGACGCGGAGGCGGAGGCCGCGCCGGGGCCTGAGCGGCCGGCCGAGCCCGCGGCCGACGGGGACGAGAGGGCTGACGCGACCCCCGGCGCCACCCCGCCGCCGCCCGAGGAGTCCTCTGCCCCGCTGGCGGGCGAGGCCCCGGCGGAGCAGGCGCAGGACGCGGCGGCCGAGGCCGGGTCCGAGGGGGCGGGCGGGGAGCCGGACGGCGCGGCGGAGGACGGCGGCGCGGACGAGCCCTCCTTCAGCGACCCCGAGGACTTCGTGGACGACGTGAGCGAGGAAGGTGAGGCGGCGGGCCGCGCCGCGGTTCCCGGTCCCCCGCCAGACTCCCCGCCCCGGGGAGAGGCTTCCGTGAGCGCCTGGACCGCCGTATTTTCTCCGAAAGGAGGAGGGGAGCAGGGGGAGACGATCTGGCGAGCCAGGCGCTGGCCCTGCAGCCGGGAGTGTGGAGGGCGGCGAGGGCCGGCGGCGGGCCCGCGGGAGCCGTGCCCGGGGGTGCGGCGGTGTGGTCACAGGGCCCGGCCAGGCAGGAGCTCCACGTGCAGCAGCACGGCCCCGGTGACAGCCTTTCCTCTGAGGTCCGGGCGCCCCGAGCGACCCGCCAGACCTGCCTGTCAGAGGCCTGAAACTGACTCGGCGTCTGGAGTGGGCAGAGCGGAGTGATCAGACCGGGTTCTTTTGCCCCGGTTGCGCCACACGACTGTCTGCTCAGAGATCCTCAGTGGGACAGTCCCCGGCAGACTTGCAGATTCCTGTTCGCGTCTCTTTTCCTGAATCTGTAGGCATGCCACCATCCTTCTGTTAGCGATGGTATCCTTGACTTGTAGTCTATTCTAACTTCGGTTCTGCCTTGGTTCCAGTTAACAGGCATTTTTTTTCCTGCTTTTTGCCCGAGAGAGCCTGTCTCCTAAGGTGACTTCTGATGAGGCCTGATCTCATTTGTCTTTGTTGTTGCGTTCTTTTTAAGCCGTTGTAAGTCTTCTGGCTGGGAGCACATCAGTGCTCCCTCTGCATACTGGCCCATTATTAAAATGGGAATGATGAGTAAAACACCGTTGAAATAGCCGACGAAACACCAGAAACATAAGGTGTTACCACCTAGAGATAGAAAGATTGGCAGGGGAGTGTGCCTGATCACTGAGATTGAGTCAGAATCATAAAGACTTTCACATGAGAAAGTTTAGAGAACATAGAGTTGTTGACTTTGAAACATAGTTTAAAATTCTTTATCAAATGCTTTTTCTTTCTTCCAGTTTTATTGACTTGTAACTGGTGTACAGCACTGTATAGGTTTGGGATATGCCACATAATGACTTATTTGAAACAGAATTTTAAAGGTTATTGTCAGCATTGTCTTATACTTTGTTTCATGAGACAAGACATTTCAGCATGAAAAGCAGGAAAGGCTACACTTTTCCTGCTCCTGAGGCCTTGGGAGCTGCCGGCCCAGTCAAAGCCCCTCACCCTCCGCCTCTGAGAGCGGGTGTTTCCAGGGGGTCGGCTGCTAAGAACCCATGGGCAGTGCTGCCTCGTAGCCCATCCCCTGCCCCCCAGCTTAGGCCATTGCTCTTTTTCACTGCACCAGTTTTTCTTATATTTTGAAATCTAAGTTGTGGTTTTGAGCTCATTTTGAGCCCTTCAGTGTTCACTTTTTTTCACTATTATTTGAGCACACTTGACTCACACAGGGTTTCTGCGTGGCGTGACAGGATACTGGCATGAGCACGGGCCAGCCAGGCCGGGTGACTGCTGGCAGGGCCTCTGCAAGTGCTTGCGATCCTGACGCTTCTTCAGAGGGACCTGGGAGGCTCCTGGTCCTAAGGAACTAAGTTGAGCGAGCTGTCTGTCTTCTCGAGGCCAGTGGTTGTAGTCAGGAGCTCCTGTGTTTTCTGTTTCATGAGAACCGTCCTACAGAGTCAGAGAGTGATGCTCAGGGCACCGGTTCTTGTGAAGATGGACTGGGCCTCCTGACGAGCCCTCGCACGTTCCGCAGCTCCGGGGCCTTTGCCCCTCCCTCCCTGACACAGGTGACGTGTGTCACACAGGCGCGTCTTAATCACGGCGTTCGTGGTCCTTGATGCTCAACCAAGCAAACGTGTGGTCAAGATTTTGACCAAATGTCTTTGCTACTTAAGTCTTGAGACTTGCATTTTTGTATTTCTCCTGGAGTCATGTTGGAAATCCATGAGCCAAGAGTAGCCAGATGCGTGGGCCGTGATGAGGAGGAAATGTTTTCGTGTGGTTGCTGTGCTCATTCCCTTACTGTGTATGGGCGGGGTTCTTGTAAAGCTAGACACTTCAGAATTGTGGGAAGGAGTCCACGGTTTGTGTAAAAGCTGAGCTTCTTACTGTAAGCCTTGTAAATTCAGATCAGGCTTAACAGGCGATGGAATCGTTTGGTAAGTCAGCTTTAAGAGTAACTGAGGCTTCTGACTCCGGGCTCTGTGAAGACGCCCCATCTGCCTCTTCCTCTGTTTCCTCTCTGTTTGGTCAGTATTTTAGCTTCATTGAAATTTAAATGGCAGCTCTTTTATCTGAGGTAACATTTCCAGTATTCGTAAAGGTGCTGGAATTCATTAGAGGTAGTTTATAACAGGACTTGCCTCTGGAAATTACCCTTTTTCCTTTTTAAAGACTTTTTATTATTGAAAATTTTAACCACTAAAGTGGAGGGAATTCACCTCAACTTTTGAAATAAAATACAGCAAAGAATATTTTCTGACATGTCCTTTATAACATGTTGAAATACTTAGAAAACTAGTCATAATTCGGCTCTAGAGCACACAGGTACACAGAGAATTAGCCTTTGCTCTTCAGCTGTTGTTTAAAGATTACCTTGGACATTGATTTTGCCTGTACAGACAGTCCTGAAATTGTGATGTTTTGAATTACAGTGGTTCAAAAATGAATTTATTGGGAAGTAACCCCATCATAAGTCAAGGAAGATTTGTGTTACTGAGAGCACCTACGATCTGGGTCCTGTGATTTTAATTTCTGTTCTGTGACGTGAACAGAATGCACTTTGAGCTTCTGCGCGAAGTTATGAAGATGCTGGCTGGCGCTCCGAGCGCTGGTCTGAGCGTTTAGTCTAAGGGCTGAGTGGCTGGCGCCCCCCAGTGGCAGCGCTGCCGGGCATTCTGTCCGGCTGGAGGCGCCCGGCCTGCAGGCCTCATCCCTCGCGCGCTCTCACGAGCTCTGTAGCCCCTGGCCGCTTGGTCTAAGTGCCAGTCGCCGTCCCACGGGGTCTTGAAACAAGGCTGCTTTTCCTACAGAGCCTTGGGTGATGATCTGTGGCAGGTGGGTTGGAGAAGGCTCACCACAAGCGGCCCTCAGCTCACTTGGATTTTGGGTTTTTTTCTGGTAAAAGTCCATCCTCTTCACTTCTTCACTGTTAAAGGCTCTTTTTAAAAAATTCATTTCGGGATAGAGGGGAAAGTTTTTAAAGTTTTTTTTTAAATTCATTTAATATTGCCTGTTATTGACTTATCTTGACTGTTAGGGGACGTGTAAAGAGTTACAGTCCTCCCAGTTATTTCAAGTTTAAATTTTTAGTCAAGCCAGGGCTGTGGTACTTTAACGTTCAGAGCAAAGGCATTCAGATTAATTATTCATGTTTTACTTTTTGGAAATGTGTTCAGTGTGCTAACCTGGTGCATTAACTTGGTCAGAGAAAGTCAGCTGGGCGTACCTTTCCCTCCTGCAGAGTTACTGGGGGACGTGCTCAAAGACCGGCCGCAGGAAGCAGACGGAATCGACTCAGTGATTGTGGTCGACAATGTGCCTCAGGTGGGGCCCGACCGCCTGGAGAAACTCAAAAACGTCATCCATAAGATCTTCTCCAAGTTTGGGAAAATCACAAATGATTTCTATCCAGAGGAGGACGGAAGGACAAAAGGGTGAGTGATGTCCTCCAGCACGGATGTGTGGTTTGTTTTTTCTTGGCAAGCTGACACCGTGTTGAAGGCGATGGTGTGCTGTGGACGCTGTTGGGTTGGGGAGCCTGGCGGCCTTGAGAGCCTCAGGGCAGGGACCATCAATGGGGCGGGCGGGGGGTGGGGGCCCTGGGCATCTGGTTCTGAGTGGGGTTTTGTGAGTCGGCTGCTGAGCTGCTGGGACATCAGAGCTTGGGCTCTTCTCTCCTGGAACAGTGAGTGATCAGAGGTAGATTGTAGGCAAATCTGGAGGTTGGCAGGGCTTCAGGAAAATCTGACGTACGGTATTTTGATTCTAAAATAGGCTTTTCTCCCACATTTTAACATCTGAAATGGGCGTATTTCTTAGAGTCTAGAAGAAAGCATTGTGTCATTATTCAGTTAGTAACTTTTTTATGCTGTTACCTAAAATATCTTTTAAAAACGATAGTGTAAGGTATGTGCCCTGCAGTCTGCTTTTTAAATTCAGTGTTAGGTTTTCTGTGTTGTTAATGTAATTCTGATTGCTTCTGTGTAAATGCTGTGGTGCTCTGTCATGGGACAGTTTGTCTGTCTTCCTGTCGACTGACTGACTGGAGCAGTGGTTGGGACAGTCCTGTGCCCGTCCTCTCCTGGGTACAGGAGAGAGTGTGCGCCGAGCGCCTCTGGGCAAGGCCCAGTGCAGGCCGAGCGGTCGCTCCCAGCTCGCTCTCAGCTGGCCGTAACCAGGGTTCTGTTGGTTGCTCCACACACTTGTCAGACTTTCTCCGTTAAAATTTCGTGAAAACATCAGCCTCTGAGTATGGGCAAAGTCATCTTTTATGGGACAGGAATGAGAAAGTGATATAAACTTCATTTCTTAATTTCAGATTTTAGAAACTGCCTAGAATAGTTTTAGCTTCTTGGGAAACTGATCACACACAGGTAGCGCTTCTTACATTTCCTGCTTCAGAAAGGTGGGGGGGTGGCCTTTTTACAGGTAGCTCTTCTTCCATTTCTTGCTTCGGAAGGAGGGGTGGGGGTGGGTGGCCTTTTCCAGAGCAGTTAGTTGCATGTGTGATTTGTATTAAATGAAACGTTCTCTGAGCGTCTTTGTGATTTTCCCTGTAATACACAGTATCAGACTATTCTTTTTTATAAACAGCTTTGTTGAAAGATACTTGACAGTCAAGCCAGAGAGTTTTAAAATACAGTTTCATAAGTTTTGATGAACATGTGCGCCCTTAAAACGGTTGCCATAGTCAGGGTAGTGAGCACTTTGGCTAATTTTAGAGGCGCTGGATCTGGTGTTGGGATTCTATTCGTGTTTAGAGCTGCTCTGCTAGGGACCTGACTGCTTCCGGGACATGGCAGGCAAACGGGTCATGGATGCTGTGGTGCGTACAGGCCCCGCGGGGCCTGGGTGTGTGGAGCATGACCTACTTGTTCTCTGGGCCTGCATGCTTGTGAGGTGCCCTCTCCCTCGGCTCAGGTACATTTTCCTGGAATACGCGTCCCCTGCCCATGCGTTGGACGCTGTGAAAAATGCGGATGGCTACAAGCTCGACAAGCAGCACACGTTCAGAGTCAACCTCTTCACTGATTTTGACAAGTAAGTGCTGACTCAGCCCAGGAGTTATGTGGCCAGGCCTTTCTGCCCCAGGGGGCCGGGGGCACTTAGTGGCCTGTCAGGAGGCTGCACTCTCCCGTCAGACAGTGCAGGGCCGTTTCATGTCCCCAGCCAGCTGCTCCCCTCCCCCCAGCACCCCCTCACCAATGCCGACCAAGCAAAGCCCGTCCTTGGCCTTGGCGGGAGGGGTGCGGCACTGTCTGGCCGAGGACCGCTCACCCTGCGGTTACCTATTGCGTCTCTGATCTTCCAGGTACATGACCATCAGTGATGAATGGGATATTCCAGAGAAACAACCTTTCAAAGACCTGGTATGTTGCATAGAATCTCTATGTGACTAGAAGAAATGGCGGCTGTCCTCTTGGCTTGAGTGGTGGCTCCTCAGGAGTTCACGGTGCTGAGTGAATTCGTCATATTGCTACACGCGACTCTTAGGAATAGAAGTTTTCTTTGGCTAAAATTCAGGAAACGTGTTCCGTCCCTGTTGCTTGGCTGCTTTAGGGAAACCTGCGCTACTGGCTGGAGGAGGCTGAGTGCAGAGATCAGTACAGTGTGATCTTCGAGAGCGGGGACCGCACTTCCATCTTCTGGAATGATGTGAAGGACCCGGTCTCCATCGAGGAGAGGGCGGTGGGTATCTGCTGCCGGGCAGGGACTCATTGGTGGGTTTCCTTAACAGGAGGTGTGGTGGGCCCCTGGCGGGGCAGTGGGCAGCACTCTGCACTCTCAGTGCCGTGGGCCTGGGTCTGATCTCTAATTAGGGAACTGAGATCCCACAAGCCACATGGCACGGCCAGAAAGAAAAAGAGGAGCTTGGCACAAGAGCGGGTGAAGTGTCACGTGCTTCGAGGTCACCCCTCTGGACAGCAACTTCTATTCTTCTAGCTTTGAAACAAGTCCTAAGAAGTGAATAGGCTTCTTTATTTTTAGGTCAAAGTTTGGGAACTAAATTCGTCATAGACTTTGGAGCCTTTGTGTCTGGCTTTTTTGTTGTGTTGACATTGGCACTGGCTTTTTCCACAGCGATGGACAGAGACATACGTGCGTTGGTCTCCTAAGGGCACCTACCTGGCCACCTTTCACCAGCGAGGCATTGCTCTGTGGGGGGGAGAGAAATTCAAACAGATTCAGAGATTCAGCCACCAAGGGGTTCAGCTTATCGATTTCTCACCTTGTGAAAGGTAAGCTGTTACAGAATGGCAGATGGAACCCTGCCAGCCCTCTAGAGGACTTTGTAAAACATTATTTCGCAGTAGTTCCCACTTTAAAGTAGAATCGTCATAGAGAGCACAGGATTCCCGTGACCGGTTAGAGAGCGCAGGATTCCCGTGACTGGTTATGTTTGGCTGCCTTTGCTTTATCACCTCCTCTCTCCACACATACGCGTAAAACCCCGCCGTCTGACAAGGGCCTTGAGCGCCCGCTGCCGTTGGTGTCCACTGCGGGGCCCAGCTGTTTACCTGACCAGTCCAGGGAAAAGAAAGTGTGGGCGTGGCACACCACTCCCTCCGCTAGCGCCGCCTCGGCTTCTGTTGGGAACCCGCTGGGTCTTTCCTCATCCTGATCTTACCAGCGGGACGTTGTAAGGCGGCCCTCGGAGTGTGCCACGGTGCCAGGCAGGGCTGAGGGCTGTGCGCCACGGAGGTTCTGCTCTGTATTTGGAGTGGGCTCTCTGGACAGGAAGGCGTTTTGGGGCAGCCTAGAGGGCTGGGGAAGGTGCCGGCTGCACCACTCTTGACTGCCTGTCCTAGGATCTCCCTCCCTTGTGCCTGGAGTCGCGTTCGGGAGTGGAAGCCCGTCACTCCCACCGCGGCTGGTCCTCTCCCCGCACCCTCACAGGAGGGGAGACGGGGTGCAGGGGGTGATGCTGCGTCCTCTGCTACAGGTACCTGGTGACCTTCAGCCCCCTGATGGACACTCAGGATGACCCTCAGGCCATCATCATCTGGGACATCCTCACCGGGCAGAAGAAGAGAGGTTTCCACTGTGAGAGCTCAGCCCACTGGCCTATCTTTAAGTGAGTGGACCCGGGTAGCCACGGTAGCCTCTGTGCCCCCTCTTCATCCACCAGCTTGGCACTTCTTTTTTCTCCTTAGGTGGAGCCACGATGGTAAATTTTTTGCCAGAATGACGCTCGACACTCTGAGTATCTATGAAACTCCTGTAAGTGGCTGATGTGGTCGCCTGGGCTGAGCCGCCCTGCTGGGAGCTGTCGCAGGCGCGGAGCTTTCCTTAGCCTGAGGGCTGGCCGAGGGGAGAGCGGGTGGTTTCTGGGCCTTGCAGGCTCTCGGGCCCTGGTTCGGGCCTCCGCTGCCGCGGGGAGCTGGGGGGGCGTGGCTGGAACGGCTGGGAGCGTGTCCTGCTGCTCTGGGCGGCCGTTTCCCGGTGGGTCTGTCGCCCTGTGCTGCCCCTGCTCCCTCAGCAAGCTCATGCTGTAAAGAGTTATCTGTGCTGTTGAGACAGTGGTCTGATTTGACACCATGTGGCCTCGTTTTTTCCACAGTCTATGGGTCTCTTGGACAAGAAGAGCTTGAAGATCTTGGCATAAAGTAAGTGACTCTCTCAGCACAGGGTGGGGCAGGAGTGGGCTGACTCCCTCCCTTAGCACTTGGCTCCTATACCAGTGGAGAAAATGCTGGTGCCCGTCACTGGGCAGGGGGGTGTCACCGCAGGCACAGGAGTTCGTGCCTGTCACAGGGCACGGGACTTCCCTGGTGGCTCAGACGGTAAAGCGTCTGTCTACAACGCGGGAGACCTGGTTTCGATCCCTGGGTTGGGAAGATCCCCTGGAGAAGGAAATGGCAATCCGCTCCAGCACTATTGCCTGGAAAATCCCATGGACAGAGGAGCCTGGTAGGCTACAGTCCATGGGGTCGCAAAGAGAGGACACGACTGAGCAACTTCACGTTCACGTTGTGGTTTAGAGTGTCAGTCAGTGCGGTTTCGGAGCCGTGTGACCCCCGTGCTGGTGGGTGCTGGTGTCAGTACCTCGCTCCTCACTGGCACAGTGAGCCTGGCAAAGCCCCCAGTTGTCCTGGGGACAGAACAGGCTGCGTGGGAAGTCCAGAGTAGGCCTCTGGGGTGGGCACTCAGGGTACCGTTGGCACTGCCTTTCTGGGGGGTGGCTGTGCCCACGCCCTGCTTGGCACAGTGAGTGAGCTGTTTCATTCCTGTGCCTTCCTTTTCGTGGCTCAGCTGGTCCTGGTAAACATTTTATTTTCTTTTCTGCAGAGATTTTTCTTGGTCCCCCGGTGGTAACATAATCGCCTTCTGGGTGCCTGAGGATAAAGACATTCCAGCCAGGGTGACCCTGATGCAGCTGCCCACCAGGCAGGAGATCAGAGTCAGGAACCTGTTCAACGTCGTGGACTGTAAGCTTCACTGGCAGAAGAGCGGCGACTACTTGTGTGTGAAGGTGGACAGGACTCCCAAGGGCACCCAGGTGAGCGGCGCCCGGAGAGCGGGCACCCCGGTGAGCGGGCACCCGGTGAGCGGGCGCCCCGGTGAGCGGGCGCCCCGGTGAGCGGCCGCCCCGGTGAGCGGCCGCCCCGGTGAGCGGGCGCCCCGGTGAGCGGGCACCCAGGTGAGTGGGCACCGGGGGCTCGTGTCTCCTGCAGCGCAGCTGGGGGAGGCGGGGCGGTGTCCATGGACTTTTTGGTTTAAAGTTAAGACTTTTTTCAGGCCCACCTGGCAGCAAAAGTTAGCTGCCGCGTCATGGCTGGAAGTGTTACCATATTCCAGCAGAGGAGTGTGATTCTCTCCTGCAAACTGAGTGGGTGATGCGTCACTTAGTTGACATAGGTCAGAGCTCACAAGAGAACACCGGGAGCCCTCCAGGACCCACCTTCCGTCTCTGCAGGTGTTAAAACAGTACTTTGTTTTCTTCAGGTTTTTCTTTCTTTCTTTTTTTTAAATACTTTTTTCTACGTTACAGTACTGTATTGGTTTTGCCATACATACATTGACATGAATCAGCCACCGGTGTACACGAGCTCCCAATGCCGAAGCCCCCTCCCACCTCCCACCCACAGGTTTTTCTTCTGAAACGCAGACTAGCATGCTTGGCACAGGCCTGCGTCCAGACTGTTCGCCTCATTTAGCATTTGTTTGTACACACACTCGTGGTTTTTTTCCTTCTAATGGAAATATTTCTTTCACAACAAATTTCTGAGGGGTGTGGTCACGTAGCCGTGCAGCGGCCACCGCTGTCTTAACTCCAGAGCATTTCCACCTCCCCCAAAAAGAAACTCCTCCACGCCAGCCGTCACCAGCTCCTGACACCGTGTCGCCTGCTTGCCCGCTCCCTGTCTCTGGGCGGCCCTGTTCTGGACACATCTCCCGAGTGGAGTCGCGCTCTGCGGCCTTCCGCATCTGGCCTCCCCTGAGCGCGGGGTGCAGCTCTGAAAGGTGGCGCCCTGAGCTCGTCCCTCGTCATTTCCATGCTGAGCGTGTTTCCTGTGTTGTATCGTGTCTGCCCGTTCATCCTTTGCTGGGCATGTGGGCTGTCTCCACCTGTTGGCTGTTACAGATAAAGCAGCTTTTTACATGAACATAGCTGTTTCACTGCTTTGAAATAATAGTTGGATCAGTCCCAGTTGGTGGGCCTTTGGGGCACTACAGAAGGTTTGCAGAGAAGCCACAGTGTGGATCCTTGGGCCCGTCTGCTGGAGGTGACCTAGGGCAGGTCTAGGGTCTGGGCTGGGGCCGAAGGTCCGCTTCTTCTCTGGACATTGTACCCGTCTCCACCTCCATCAGTGTTTGAGAGCTCTTGTCTTACCACTTCAGTCACTGCCGAGTTTCACGGCTCTACAGGTGTACGCGCTTAATCTCTCATTAACTTCGTAAGTTGTCCTTCGAGTCCTCCTCACGCTTTGAGTTCTCAGAATGTCACCCCTTCTTTTTTCTTTTAAACAGGGTGTTGTCACAAATTTTGAAATTTTCCGAATGAGAGAAAAACAGGTGCCTGTTGACGTGGTCGAGATGAAAGGCAAGTGCTCTGTCCTGTCCTGAGGTTGAGCGGCCACCCCGCCTGCTCGTAGCGCCTCCCTGCGAGTTCACGGCCCGGGCAGGCTGGCGGGGCCAGGCGTCTGTCTGTGTTACAAAGCATATGTCAGTTCAGCTTCTTTGTCCTTGCCAGCTTCAGTCTCCTTGCCTTTCCAGTTGCCAGGTGAAGAGACGCCCCCTTTTTTTTCATCACACCATGTGATCTGCTTACATAGCAGAGGGACACGGGTTTGAGCCTGGTTTCATGCTTAGGCGAGAGTGTGAAGAGCAGGTTTTCATCACATACCAAGCAGCGCAGCTAAGGGCTTGCCCTCTTACATATGAAAGTTCTCAGTTGAGTGGCTGTGTTTTGGTTTGTTGGACTCCTGAAAACTTGAGACACTGTCTCTGCCTTTAGGTGGAACCTTTAGCATGTATATCCTGTTTTGCTGGGGAGAGGAGGAAGGGAAGGGAAGGTGCTGCCTGGGAGGGGGCATGACCCCTATGTGCCGTGCGGAGGGTGAGGGGCGCACCCACGGGCCGCCCTGCCCCGCGGCAGGAGCCTGGGTGAAGCCGGGCGCCGCTGGCCGTGGTGGCCCCGCAGGGCTCAGCGCGCTGTCTTGTGCCTGTGCTGAACCTGAGAATCTGGGGCGTCTCTGGTTGAGCAGCCTTAAGGGAAAGTGATGTTCTGTGACCAAGGAGCTCGCCCTCTCTTCCTGGCCCTAGAAACCATCATCGCCTTCGCCTGGGAGCCGAACGGAAGTAAGTTTGCTGTGCTGCACGGGGAGGCGCCTCGGATATCGGTCTCCTTCTACCACGTGAAGAGCAACGGGAAGATCGAGCTCATCAGTAGGCGGCTGAGTGGGGGCCCGGGGCAGGGCTTGTTACAGCTCCCGGGAGAGGGCTCGGCTGGGCAGAGCGCCCCGCCGGCAGCTGGTGGTGGGCGGGGGCTGCGCTGCAGAGGACGGGCCTCCTGCGCATCCCGAGCAGCGGGGTTTGTGGCGGCGTCACTCTGTGATGTGGTCAACTGGCTGTCAGAAAACCGAGTGTTATTACTTCCCTTTGTTAAGAAAGGAAATTTGGCAACTGAAGAGATCATGGCCTCCTGTGGTAAAGCAGGTTGTGATACAGCAAGCGTGCAAGCGCCTCTGCTTTCCAGGCAGCCCGCAACCCTGCCTGCCCTTGCAGGGTCAGCCTGCGGACCACTGCAGTGCTGGGGACTGCTAAGGATCCTTTCCATCCTGCCCGTCCCTGTCGGGGGTGCTGCCCCCTCCCCTCCCTTCCCCTCCCTCCTGAGTAAAGAGATGAGGCCGCACCCCTTCAGGAGTGAGCATTGGGTTGGCATTGGGAGAGGGTGGAATTCGCTTCTTTCAGTTAAAAATTGAGTCACTAGAGTGGATTTCGAGGCTTTTGGGGGCACGTATCTCTGAGAATCTCATGGAAACTGGACTCCTTGCCCTGGTGGTGCCTGCGTGGGGTGTTTTGTCTGATTACACCGTCAAGTGCAGTATTAGCGTTACTTAAAGTAGCGCTGCAGTTTCAGAGCCCCTCCAGGCCCCCCAGCTGTAGAGGTGCAGCGCCTCAGAGTCCAGTGTGCACACCCACGGGGTGGCCCCGTCTCGGCTGCACGCTGACCTCTGACCCTCTGCTCTCAGAGACGTTCGACAAGCAGCAGGCCAACACCACTTCTGGAGCCCCCAAGGGCAGTTCGTCGTGCTGGCCGGCCTGCGGAGGTGGGTGCTGCTGACCCCCTGTGCGGGGCTGGGGGAGCCTGTGGCCCAGGCTCCGGCCTCGAAGGTTGCTCTGCTGCCTCCCTGCAAGTGCGGGGGCAGGTGCTCCCAGGGGCACCCCGGCCGGGGTGGGTCGTGCGGTATCTCCATCCTGCTGCCCAGACGTGGCTGGGACCAGGCCCCTTACAGATGCTTCCCCCGGGGACTGCGGGACACAGGACCTCCTCCTGGTGGCCCAGTCCCCCAGTGTAAACACCGCGTGTCCTTGTGGGAAGGGGGTTCTGTCAGGCTGGGAGCCCGTCTTGCCCTCTCTGGGTGTGCCCACGAGCCCCTGGGCGTTCACCCACTTGCTCCCACCTGGCCGCGCAGCAGGCCGCGCAGAGCCTGTGGCAGGTGTGTGGGGCCTCCTCTGGGCTGGCGGGGCTCCCCGCCTTACGGTGGGCGCCTCGCGCTGGGGTTCGGCAGCTCGGCCTCTGCCAGCCTCTTCTCTGGGAGTAGCCCCAGCAGACGCCGCCCCAGCAGCCCCCGCGGCGCTCGTGTCCCCTGTGCGCCACCTGGGTCACTGTGGCCACCGCCACATCCGTGGTCGGGCAGGACAGCGGGCTCCCGAGTGCAAGCCTGCTCACCCGCGCTGAGGGCGGCACGGACGTGGCTCTCGGTGACCCCAGCCGTGCTGTCTCCCCAGCATGAACGGCGCCCTGGCGTTTGTTGACACCTCAGACTGCACGGTCATGAACATCGCGGAGCACTACATGGCCTCTGACGTGGAGTGGGACCCCACCGGGCGCTACGTCGTCACCTCCGTGTCCTGGTGGAGCCACAAGGTACAGGGGTCCTGAGCGCCCTGCTTGCTCTGCCTCAGGGCCTTGCCCTCACCCCAGGACGGCAGCTCCGGGCGGTGGGGCTTCCGGCCGTTCCGGGGCCCCCAGCCTGGTCCCTCTGTCCCTCCCCGTTGTTCTCACAGGGCCCCCACTCAAAGTGTGACACGCCTTCGCTGTTGATAGCCATTCGTTGTCCTCTCTTCTGGGGCCTGAGCCGTTACAGGGACAGGGGCCCTTTCTCCCGAGCTACATCCCCAGCGTCTGGCACTGCTGGCCCATTGTCAGCCTTCAGTCAGGATTTCCTGACCGAACTGGCATGTGAGAAAACACGTTGTTTCTGTTTTTAATTTCCTGAGAAGATCATCCTCTCTGTCTTCAGCAAAAGATCCGAGGGTGTGTTGGTGAGGGTGGATGCAGGACTTAGCGCCGGCGGGAGCCACTGTGGAGTCTGCCGGGAGGGGGATTCTCGGCCTGGGGCCTCCCGGGCAGGCGAAAGCTGGCCCTCTCCGGGCGGGGACCCGCTTCCTCTGGGTCTGGGGAGATGCGTGGCCTGAGGAGTTGGTGCTGCACAGGCCACAGTCTACTGTCTTCGCAAGCCCAGCGTTCCCACTGCTGATGAAATTTGCTCCAGGTCCTTCTGTATATTTAATGACTGGTTTTACTGATCGAGTTGAACCAGCTCGCACACGTTTTCCAGTTGAGATAGAGTGATTGTGTTTAATGAAGTTTCAGGAGCAAGAGCTTTGCGAATGTTGCTGGAAACAGTGTCTTGAATGATACCCTTGTGTTCGGGTCAGGGCTTGTGGACCGTGCCCAGGCCTGTGCGGGGGTCAGCTCACTGAGGCCCGCCCTCACTGTAGACCCAGGCCTGTGCGGGGTCACCTCGCCGAGGCCCGCCCTGACACTGTAGATCCTCTGAGCACGCTGGCTGCTCTGCTTCCTGTCCCTGAGGGCAGGTCTGCAGCGGGAGTCCGCGGGGCGTAGGCGCCGCTCCCTTCATCGAGGAGGTCTCAGTACAGAGGGACGCCTGCTGAGCCGCGGCGGCGTGGCGGGCAGGCTGTGCTCTGGCGCAGGCGCTCTGTTGGCGCGGTGCGGGCTGCCGCACGCGCTGCTCTGCCCCGCCAAGTGCGTGCTCCCAGCTGTCTGTCCTCCACGGTCCTCCCCTGCTCACCGTGTCCCCCCAGTGCCAACAACACCGGCAAGTGGTTGGTTCTCAGACACTGTTGAGTGTCGTGGTGAATTTTGCCAGTTCTGTTGCCAGGATTCAGGGTCTCTCCCGGGCTCACCTGGTGGAGTGGGCAGCTGGTAAGGCTCCGCTCTTTTCCAGGTGGACAACGCCTACTGGCTGTGGACCTTCCAAGGCCGCCTTCTGCAAAAGAACAGCAAGGACCGCTTCTGCCAGCTGCTCTGGCGGCCTCGGCCCCCCACACTCCTGAGCCAGGATCAGATCAAGGTCTGGCTTTCCTCATCAGCTGCAGGGACGTGGCAGTGATTGGCGCGAAGAGAAGGTTTTCCTTCCCGATGCTGCCAGGGTGACGGGAGTGGAGGTGTGGCTCTCCCAGCAGAGCCTTTGAGCAGATGCGGAGCAGTGAGAACCAGAGGGAGGAAAGTAGTTTCAGCAGAGGAGACAGATTTCCGGGTTCTGAGGCCACGTCAGAACCGTTGTAGGAAGTTTGCAGAAATGGAGGGCAGGGGCCGCTCGAAAGCCCGGGTGGGACTGTAAGACGTGGGATTTACGTAACTGTGGTGGGACACGCGGTGTTTATCAGGGCTCTTCTGAGGGACAGGTGCAAATCCCGGGCAAGGAAGGCTGCCAGTGGGAAACGTGGAGGCCAGCGCCACGCGGAGCACTCAGGTGGCCGCGCCCTGCTGAGCGCTGACGCCGCTCCAGCCATGAGTGTGTCTGTGCCTCTTAGCTTTGAACGTGCTGATGCTAAGGGACTTGTCTTTGTTTCAGCAAATTAAGAAAGATCTGAAGAAATACTCCAAGATCTTTGAACAGAAGGATCGTTTGAGCCAGTCCAAAGCCTCAAAGGTTAGTCCTGTCCCCAGGCACGAGGGAAGCGCCCAGACAGTCCTGTCCCCTAACAACAGCAGAGAGGCCAGCACCAGGCCGGGGGACAGACCCCAGGGTTGGATTCTCGGCCTGGGGCCTCCCGGGCAGGCGAAAGCTGGCCCTCTCCGGGCGGGGACCCGCTTCCTCTGGGTCTGGGGAGAGTCGTGGCCTGAGGAGTTGGTGCTGCACAGGCCACAGTCTACTGTCTTCGCAAGCCCAGCGTTCCCACTGCTGATGAAATTTGCTCCAGGTCCTTCTGTATATTTAATGACTGGTTTTACTGATCGAGTTGAACCAGCTCGCACACGTTTTCCAGTTGAGATAGAGTGATTGTGTTTAATGAAGTTTCAGGAGCAAGAGCTTTGCGAATGTTGCTGGAAACAGTGTCTTGAATGATACCCTTGTGTTCGGGTCAGGGCTTGTGGACCGTGCCCAGGCCTGTGCGGGGGTCAGCTCACTGAGGCCCGCCCTCACTGTAGACCCAGGCCTGTGCGGGGTCACCTCGCCGAGGCCCGCCCTGACACTGTAGATCCTCTGAGCACGCTGGCTGCTCTGCTTCCTGTCCCTGAGGGCAGGTCTGCAGCGGGAGTCCGCGGGCGTAGGCGCCGCTCCCTTCATCGAGGAGGTCTCAGTACAGAGGGACGCCTGCTGAGCCGCGGCGGCGTGGCGGGCAGGCTGTGCTCTGGCGCAGGCGCTCTGTTGGCGCGGTGCGGGCTGCCGCACGCGCTGCTCTGCCCCGCCAAGTGCGTGCTCCCAGCTGTCTGTCCTCCACGGTCCTCCCCTGCTCACCGTGTCCCCCCAGTGCCAACAACACCGGCAAGTGGTTGGTTCTCAGACACTGTTGAGTGTCGTGGTGAATTTTGCCAGTTCTGTTGCCAGGATTCAGGGTCTCTCCCGGGCTCACCTGGTGGAGTGGGCAGCTGGTAAGGCTCCGCTCTTTTCCAGGTGGACAACGCCTACTGGCTGTGGACCTTCCAAGGCCGCCTTCTGCAAAAGAACAGCAAGGACCGCTTCTGCCAGCTGCTCTGGCGGCCTCGGCCCCCCACACTCCTGAGCCAGGATCAGATCAAGGTCTGGCTTTCCTCATCAGCTGCAGGGACGTGGCAGTGATTGGCGCGAAGAGAAGGTTTTCCTTCCCGATGCTGCCAGGGTGACGGGAGTGGAGGTGTGGCTCTCCCAGCAGAGCCTTTGAGCAGATGCGGAGCAGTGAGAACCAGAGGGAGGAAAGTAGTTTCAGCAGAGGAGACAGATTTCCGGGTTCTGAGGCCACGTCAGAACCGTTGTAGGAAGTTTGCAGAAATGGAGGGCAGGGGCCGCTCGAAAGCCCGGGTGGGACTGTAAGACGTGGGATTTACGTAACTGTGGTGGGACACGCGGTGTTTATCAGGGCTCTTCTGAGGGACAGGTGCAAATCCCGGGCAAGGAAGGCTGCCAGTGGGAAACGTGGAGGCCAGCGCCACGCGGAGCACTCAGGTGGCCGCGCCCTGCTGAGCGCTGACGCCGCTCCAGCCATGAGTGTGTCTGTGCCTCTTAGCTTTGAACGTGCTGATGCTAAGGGACTTGTCTTTGTTTCAGCAAATTAAGAAAGATCTGAAGAAATACTCCAAGATCTTTGAACGAAGGATCGTTTGAGCCAGTCCAAAGCCTCAAAGGTTAGTCCTGTCCCCAGGCACGAGGGAAGCGCCCAGACAGTCCTGTCCCCTAACAACAGCAGAGAGGCCAGCACCAGGCCGGGGGACAGACCCCAGGGTTGGATCCGTCCACTGGAGGGTGTGGCGGAGGGGCTGCCAGAGGGAGCTGAGGGCGAGCAGACAGTGCCCGGCGCTCCCGCCCCGCAGCCGCGGTGGAGCCCTCCATTGTCCTGTCCATCGGGCTGGGCACCGCTGACTGTTTCATTTCCATTTGGTTGAGCAAAGTGAAGACGATGGCGTGAGGGGAGTGTTCGTCCTGTAAGCTCCTCAATTCTGCACACAGGAGTTAGTGGAGAGGAGACGGACCATGATGGAAGACTTCCGGAAATACCGGAAGATGGCTCAGGAGCTCTACATGGAGCAGAAAACCGCACGGCTGGAATTACGGGGAGGTAACTGTGTCGGCCCGTCACACCTTTACAGCACACAGTGAGGATATCTCTCCCCTCTTGGATCTTTTGCCAGGTTTTTCGGAAAACATCAAGTGTTGCCTAAATTAAAAGAACCTTTTTTTTCTGGCGGCACCTTTTGGCTCGCAGAGCGTTAGCACTGACAAGGGATGGCCCTGGGCTCGGGCGGTCCGCAGGGGAGCCCTAACCCTGGACCACCAGGGAAGTCCTCTTAAAAGGCTTGTAGACAGTCTTTACAGATTCCTGACGAGAGCTGAGTGTCCTGCTGTCTGCAGGCCACAGCCCTGGGCCTGTTTATGCAGGGACCTTGCGGCTTCCACACTGGCCTGTGGGGCGGTTCGTCTTCCACGGGTTTGTGCCCCACGTGTGACCAGCAAACCCCCTCAGGTGTGGACACTGACGAGCTGGACAGCAACGTAGACGACTGGGAGGAGGAGACCATCGAGTTCTTCGTCACGGAAGAGATTATTCCCCTTGGGAATCAGGAGTGAGCCGAGGGCACTGTGGTAAGCTGGACGGGGAGCAGTGGTGTCCTGTTTAAGTTTCTCTTCCTGCTGTGCTGCGCGAGCGAGAAGGTGGTGAGTGAAGCCATTTCCTGTACCCAGCATTAGCCACATCCTTGCCTGTGAGCCCTGAGGACTCTGGTGAGACCCTGGTGTCTGGGGCTCTGCATCAAGCACTCTGGGCCTTGAGCTCCACGTTTAGGGAGCAATATTCCTCTAAATCCCAGTAGAGTTTGGCCATGGGCAAGAGGAGGGCCAAAGGAGGCTTTGGGGAGAAGACAGGGTGCCCGTCAGGTGGCGCCTCACCAGCCGCGACGCCTGCTCTGGTCAGTCCCTGCTTTGTCTGGACAAGAGCCTCCAAAATCCTGTCAGCTGTGGCTTGAACGTAGGCTTCGGTGACAGGGCCTGGGGTGCTGCTCTCAGAGCTGGCGTCTGTGTCTGGGGAGGGCGCACAGGGCCGTCCGGCCACGTGGTCCCCGTGGCAGGGGGCACGGGTGGAGGTGGCCCTGTCCAGGTGGCCCCCGCCCGCCGACCAGCCTGCCGCCGTGCCACGTCCGACGGAGGGTGAGCCGGGCCTCCTGTTGCAGGGTCGCCGTGCGCCGTGCTGGGGCGAGCTCAGCCTTTGCAGAAAGCCTGCACGTCCTGAATTCCCACCCGTGCCCTCGCTCCGGCCGAGGCCGCGCCCGGAAGTCGCCATCTCCACACGTCGCTGTGCCTTTCAGCCCCCGGCATCCGCAGCAGCGGAGGCGTGGCGGGGACCTCACGCACCACCGCAGACAGCGCCTGCACAGCCACGCGGGCCCCTGGGGCTCCCTGGCGCCAGCAGGGGAGCCGCTCGGGGCACCAGTGCGCCCCCGCCATTCAGGTTATGACAGGTTCTCTCAACAGGCTGAACGCGGAAATAAAGCAAATGTGTGTGAAAAAGCCGTCTCTCTCCTCTTTGAATGTAGACAGCGGCCGTGACCTGGGCGCCTCTTCCGCCTGCCGCAGTAGCAGCTGCCTTGGGCTGGTGTCCAGCACGGCGCTCGAGAGGCGCAGAGGGCCGCCAGCCCCCGGGTCCGCTCCTCCCCAGCTGAGCTCTGAGAGGCGCCTCAGCCCAGTTTCTTCCTGTCTCGCTTCCGCACTTGCCAGTTCACCTGATGAGGAGGAGCCCTTTAGCCCTTTGCTCGCCACACAGGTGTGAAGACTTGCCCTGGCAGCGGGCACCTCTCCCCTCCCGGGAGGGACTGAGCGAATCCTGTAACCCGGCCCGCTCTCACTGCAGTGTCTTGCTGTCCTCGGTGCCTTGTGAAACGGCAGTTCTTCCACGTCTCTTTCTCCCAGAACCTGAAGTTTAGTTTAAAAGGCAATGAGGCCTGGAATTCACAGCCGTGACCCGTACTGTATGCAGACCTAAGACACCCCGGGGGGCAAGGGGCAGGCAGCCGTTGGCCCGTGGCTCAGCTGGCGCGGAGTGGTCCCCGGCCCACCGGATCCCCAGGGACCCCCAGGCTGGCAGGCCGCCCGCCCCCACCTGGCCTCCCCCGTGCGCCAGGCGCTCCAGGCTCCTCTCCGAGCCCATGCTTTCTCCGAGCGCTGCTGCCTCCGGCACCTCACCCTCCTGAGAATCACCGTAGTCCTTGTTTCCCATCCTGTTCCTCACCTCGCTGTGGCGACGCCCAGGTTTCCTAATTTCATGGCCCCCGGAAGGAGCAAGCACACGGTCCTATCATTTTACAGATTTTTAACAGAGCTTTGAAAGAGTAACTTTTCACTGTTCTAAACCAGCTAGCTGTAACTTTTCCACAGTTTGTGAATAAAGGTTTCTTACGCACCTGTGTTTGCCTTCTCTCTTATGCAGGACTAACGGCGTCCCGGGGCTGGCCCTACGTCCTGGGGCTGGCCCTTCGTGGAGCGATTTTCTGGCCCACCCGGTGGGGTGGGGGTGGGGCAGGGTCCCCAGCGCACAGCTCGGCCCGGGTAGGTTCTGGGCTCCTGGCTGCCTGCGCAGGCCTTGTCTCTGTCGTGCTGTGGGGCAGCCGGGGTTGAGGGATTTGCCTTCTCAGAACCCAGTGACGTGGACTCTCCAGCAAGTTCCCAGTGGGTCAGAGGCCGGACCTTCGTGGTGGGTGGAGGTGGGGAGGGGGCAGAGGAGCATGGGTGTTACGAGGGGCTTGTTCACGTGGCCAAGAAGTCCCGGAGCCCAGTGTTGACCTGGGTGCTTCCAGCACAGCCTTGCCGTGGACAGCAGATGGTCCGTGCTGCTGGGCCAGCCAAACAGCCAGCACCCTCCCGGTCATTCGACCCCAGAGGTCAGAGTTCGCGGATCTGGCCTCCGAGGCATGCTTTGAGACGCAGCGGTTCAGGTTCCCCAGCACTTGCTCTCCGCTGCTGCCGTCACCTGGCGCGCTGCCGAGCAGCGCCACCTGGCAGGCTCGGCCAGCTCGGTTCCCAGTGCAGTGACTTCCCTGGGGGCCACAATGGAAAAGTTGGGCACGGCATTTAAGAAGTAAATACGCTTGAGGGTTAAGGGGAGCGGGGCCCTGAGTGTGTGCAGACAAGCGGTGTGGGAAAGGGGCTTAAAAGCCACATCCTAATAAAACCTGCAGGTCCATTTTCAGGTTGCTGTGGATGTTCCTTCGGCAAGAAGTACTCCTAGGGGATTGTCATGGAATGTGCCCCCCTTTGGAGGAACAGCTCCCAGGCTCAGGCAGGCACACCTGCAGGGCAGGCGAGGGGCACAGGAACCCCCTCCACGCCAAAGAACCACGCAGGCGGTCCCCGAGTTGCTGAGACACTCAGCGACGAGCTGGGTCCCAGGGGCCCTGGTGACGCCACTGGCGAGGGGCGGGGCTAACAAGGCTCCCGCCAGGATAGCAAGGAGCAGGCAGCTCCCTACCGCAGGCAGCCATGCTCTCCCACCCTGCTCCCAGCCCCTCCCCGGCCCGGGGCAGCCCAGCTGTGACGGAGATGGAGCCCAAGGCCCAGCAGCTTACGGTAAGCCTCCTCTGCGCGCCAGCCTTCTCCTGACTCACTGCCCCTGATGACCTGCTGTCATCAGCCCGGGCCCCCACCCACTCAGCTCTGCTCTGTCCCTGCTCTGCTGAGCCGTCCCTCATAAGGACCTGGTGACCCCCCTGCTCCTCACCTCGGGTCTCCAGCATCCCTTCACCCCTGCCCTCTGAACCTCACTCCCAGGGAGCTCAGGGCCTGGACCATGACCCCCAGATGGAGTGGGGTGGATATCCCCTACACCTGCCCCAGAGGCCTAACCAGACCGGTCCCCTAGGTGACGTGCAGGCTCAGTCCATTAGACAGTGGGCTGCGTGGAGGCCAGGGATGCGCCCTGACCTATAGGCTCAGCACCAAGGGACCCTGTCGTGTCCCAGTCCCAGGTCTGGGAGAACCACAGCTCCCGTTTCTGCCAGGAGGGACTTTCCCATCTCCCAGACAAGAAGGCAGAGGCCCAGGAGCAAGGCACTGGCTTGCTGGGGCCCACGGCTCATATGACCAAGGAAGACTTGGAGCCTGCGTCAGCAAGATCCCAGGGAGTCTCCTGATGGACCCCCTTAGAGCCCGGGTGGAGGGGAGTCGGGGGGCAGAGAAGGATGGGAGGCAGAGCCCAGGGCTTTTCTACTCAGAAAACCAGCTCTTGCTCTCAGAGTGCTCGCAGCCTGCAGGGAGGCTCGGGCCCCTTGGGTGCTAGGTGAGGAAGGCAGGGTGAGGTGTGTGACCGCGCCTGTCTGTGCCTCAGTATCCCCAGTTCAGACTAAGGAGGGCCACCTGATCACAGTGCTCCTCTGAGCACCATCGTGAGCTGTGGACAAGGAAGTCAGCGCCCTGTGGGGTTCAGCGGCCTTGACTGCCTCACCAGGAGTGGGAGGCTCACCGGAGGTGGGGGTGGGCCCTGGGCCGGGGCCTCTGTGGCCTGGAAGGACGGGGAGCTCCTCCCTGGGTCCCGGGAAGGCAGCTGCCGAGGCGTCCTGCCCACAGGTGGCGCTTCGGATCCGCCCGCTCAACGACACAGAAGTGGAAGGAGGGGCCACCGTCATCGCCCACAAGGTGGGGGACCAGGTGAGGCTGTCGCAGGGCCACAGAGCCTGACCCCCACCCCCGCGCGTGGTCACCCACCTCAGGCCCCCTCTCCCGTCCACTCACTCCTTCCACAAAAGTTCACATCAGAGCTCACAGCGGCCGGCACCTCACACACAGCGGGTATCAAGGGCCCGATCCCCGTCTCCGCCCTGCCGACCTTACTGTCCCAGATCCCTTCATACCTGGGAGGGGGGAATGGAGCAGGGCGTCAAGGAAGAGATAAAAATCTAAGGTGGAGGGGGAATGCTGAGCACACAGAGAATAAAGCAGCCTGACGCGGCACGAGCAGCCTCTCTGAGCGGCGTGGAGGCGGGAGAGGCTGGTGGTCTGGGGAGGGCAGTCCAGAGGCCGCTCCAGGCCCCAGTGCGGAGCACGTGGAGCCAGGTGGGCAGCGCCGGGATGGGCCAGGTGGGGCTGCGTGTGCAGATGTGAGGGCCCAGGTGACCAACCCCGCACGGCAGGACAGGCGTGGCTCGCTGGTTGCCACGTCACCAAGGATTCCCCCTCCTTGGAGACCGGCTCAGAAGCCGAGCGCTCAGCGTGGTTTCAAGGTGCTGGTGCCCGTGTTTGCCACCAAATCCAAGGGAAGAGCAGATGTGGTGCCTGAATTGCATTCGCCGGTTTGCCTTCAGTGGGCAGCCGTGCCAGGATGTTCCCAGGATGAGTCTGCAAAGGAGCCCGGAGGCAGGGCGCCTGGCTGAGACTGCCCACCGGGTGGGGGCGCCCAGCCGAGCCGGCAGGGAGAGGCTGGGGTGACACCGTGGGAGGAGAATAGGACGGACGTCAGGGGTAAAGGTGCTGACGCGGTTCACAGAGAGGCCGGGGTGGCTTAGCGCTGAGTTCATGGAGGCCGGACGAGGCCGCATTAGACTGACGGGGCAGTCTTGCAGGAAAGGTTTTGGCTGAGCCGTGAAGAGCACGTACATAGTCTTAACACGGAGGCAGCGCGGGTGTAACTAAGCTTACGACAAGACCGCCCTGGGAAGCGGGACATGCGGGCCGACTCCCCAGCAGCAGAGATGGGCAGATTCCAGGCCCCGCTCTGCGGAGGCAGGGCGAGACGGGCCCACAGTCTGCCGAGACCCAGGGCAGTGGCGCTGCAGGTCCTCACGCTTGAGCTGCGCGCGCCTCACTGATTAACCAACCAAGGAGAGGAGGCAGGCGCGACCTTGGAGTAACTGCAAAGCAAGCGATCGGCGGAGTCCACAGTAGCTGTCAACGTGGTCTCCCCAGTCCAGATCTCGGCGCGCTGCCCCTCGTGGGGATGGACTGACCTCCTCCCGGAGAGCTCTGGCCGTCTCTGGGCGAGACGGGCAGGCAGCCAAAGGCAGGGTTCTCAGTCCACCCAGTCGTGCCCCTAAGACCCCCTGGGTGCCCGGCCCCGTGCCAGAGTGAACAGCTCACGGGTCTCTAGATGCCGTGCCCCCAGTGCCCAGGGAAGGGCTCTTTTGAACCTCCCTGTCCCCAGGGGCCTCATACACCTTGCGTTATAATTACATATTTATGTGAGAAGGGAGGGTCCCTGGGGAGGGGGTGCCGAGGCGCTCAGAGGGACAGGCGGGCTCCAGAGCTCGGTGGGCCCTGCCCTCCTCCACAGCCCACACCTCTGTCTCCCCTCGCCTCTGGGGGGCGCAGCCCTGAGCAAGAGGTAAACAGGCAGGCACACATCCCCAGGCTTGTGCGCAGCGCCACAGGCTCTGAGCTCCACCGTCCACAGAGCCGGCCCCCCACCTGCAGGGCGCGACTGGGGGCGCGATAGCTAGCGGGGCTCTTCCCCAACCCCCAGCACCCAGGCTGGCGGATCGCTGATGTCCAGGGTGCCATCCGGCAGGCCTGACAGATGGGCACTGGTGGAGCACTGGGGTGTGAGGGCTGGAGGCAGAGCCTGGGAGGCCTGGGCAGGGGCGGGGGGGGGCGGTCACGGCAACGGCTCTGAGGTCGCTGCGCCCTCACCGGCAGGCGGAAGTGGGGAGGCTGCCCGCGGGTGCCAGTCACCTGCAGCCTGGCCCGGCCACGGGCCGAGCCTGGATGCTGTCAAGGGAGAGAGCTAGGCCTGGGCTCCTCTGCCTGACCTGGGAGCCGAACCCCGCCCCGCACGCTTCCCAGATGGTGGTGCTCATGGACCCCAGCGAGGACCCTGAGGACCCGCTGCGCACACACCGGTCTCGGGAGAAGACCTTCATCTTCGACGTGGTGTTTGACCAGCACGCGTCCCAGGTGCCCGCCCCCCACCCCAACACCCTGCTGGCCCAGGCCCGCCAAGATGTCCTCGCGTGGGAGGACTCAGCCGGGCGGCCTCACCCATGACGCCTCACGGCCTCCCTGATGGACAAGGAGTTTGGCCCCTAGGCCACCCCCGGGGCAGCGAGCAGGAGGCCCCTTCCACAGACGCGGGGCTGCCAGGTGCCCCAGCTTCACCACCTTCCCACTCACCCCTCCACGGCCTCCATCCATCTGTCCACCACGCAGCCATGCAACAAAGCCGGGGCCTGTCCACAACAGGCTAGGACATGCTCCCTGCCCACAGGAGGGGCGGGGGGGGGCGGTCACGGCAACGGCTCTGAGGTCGCTGCGCCCTCACCGGCAGGCGGAAGTGGGGAGGCTGCCCGCGGGTGCCAGTCACCTGCAGCCTGGCCCGGCCACGGGCCGAGCCTGGATGCTGTCAAGGGAGAGAGCTAGGCCTGGGCTCCTCTGCCTGACCTGGGAGCCGAACCCCGCCCCGCACGCTTCCCAGATGGTGGTGCTCATGGACCCCAGCGAGGACCCTGAGGACCCGCTGCGCACACACCGGTCTCGGGAGAAGACCTTCATCTTCGACGTGGTGTTTGACCAGCACGCGTCCCAGGTGCCCGCCCCCCACCCCAACACCCTGCTGGCCCAGGCCCGCCAAGATGTCCTCGCGTGGGAGGACTCAGCCGGGCGGCCTCACCCATGACGCCTCACGGCCTCCCTGATGGACAAGGAGTTTGGCCCCTAGGCCACCCCCGGGGCAGCGAGCAGGAGGCCCCTTCCACAGACGCGGGGCTGCCAGGTGCCCCAGCTTCACCACCTTCCCACTCACCCCTCCACGGCCTCCATCCATCTGTCCACCACGCAGCCATGCAACAAAGCCGGGGCCTGTCCACAACAGGCTAGGACATGCTCCCTGCCCACAGGGGCTCACACCCCCGCCAGCGGGGCAGGCCCGGCTCTCTGAGCAGACAGGTTTCTTCTGCTCCTGAGACCTGCAAGGCATCGAAAGTGGTGAGCGGTTGCCGTTTATTGAGCAGCTGCTTCCTGTCAGCCGTCGTGCTCAAGGTGCTTGACACGCACTGTCTTACAAGCGTCACGGCAACCCTAGGAAGCACATGGTGATACTACCCCCATTTTTCAGGGAAGGAAGGGAGAGCTTAAGGTCAGCAACGGGCCTGAGGTCACATGGGTAGAGACTCGTAGAGCCGGGACGAGGTCCCAGACCGTGTAAGTCCAAGGATGGAGGGAAGCGGCGCCAGCTTTGGCATCTGCCCCAACAGGGCTCAGACGCTCCAAGCCGGGTCCCTGGCCAGGGACGGTGGGACAGAGATGCAGAGTGGAGTCTGGGAGGGGGCGGCACTCAGGGAAGGCAGAAGAAGGGGGCCTGTCCTTTCTAGCCCGTCCAGCCCAACCCCCACAGCCTCAGACACCAGCCCAAAGGCGTCCTTCCTTGAATGCTCCTGTGGACAGGGAGCTTGCTGCCCACACGCTCCTAGAGCTGCACAGTGCTGCCCTGAACTGAATTTCACCAGCCCGAAACTTTCCCTCCCTCATCCTAGTTTTGTCCGAGAGGAGCCATAATGCTCTTCCCAGATTTCCAGCTCCGTCACTGCTCCCCAGTCCTTTGCATCCTTCCTGATTTCTCTCAGTTCACACAGAAGCCCTGGGAAGGACTCACACCTGTTTGGAGCCAAACTCGTCAGGCCTGGTGGCGCGCGCTGTATCACTCACTCCCGTGCTGTGCTCCTTCATCGTGGTGTCCTCCGGGGCGCTCTGCGCGCCAGGCAGTGTGTCTGGGGTCACACAGCTGCAGCACTGGGTGGGGCTCAGGGCCCGTCTGAACTGGCCTCCTCCTCCATGGGGTGCCTGTCCGTGTCCAGGAGGAGCAGGGCCTTTGAGGCACCACACTGGGCCTCTCCCAACAGCCAGGTGCCTGACTCTGGTCAGACTGGGTGTTGACTGTCTTCCGTCTATCTGTCCACAGGAGGACGTGTACCTGGCCACCACCCAGCAATTAGTGGAAGGCGTGGTTTCTGGATACAACGCAACGGTGTTTGCCTATGGCCCCTCAGGTACCACCAAGGCAGTGTCCTGGGAGGGAGGGAGGGAGGTGGCGGCGGGACTCCTTACAGCGTCACAGAGCCTCCTTCCTCGGGGCTGGCCGCGTGCGGGCCCCTCTGCACCTGGCCCTGTTTCGGCCTTGTGGCAGCCCTGAAAGACAGGTAGAACAAGCCCCCTGTTGCTGATGAGAAAATTTAGCCTCAGACAAGTAAAGGGACTTCCCTGCAGTCAGATAGCAGATAGGACTGAATCCGGAATTCAGCCCAAGCTGACGCTTTGCCGCCTGTGAGAACCACAGATTCCTTCTCTGCAGTTACCAGTTGGGGTTGGCAAATCCTCATAGAGCTAAGCTGCCTCTCCTCCTGGAAACTAGGCTCATGGAGGGTCAGAGCTGGACGGGCCTTAACCCCCTGCCTGTGCAGGTGGGGAAACTGGGGCACTGAGAAGCCTTGGTCTGAAATTACAGCTTGTTTATTTCATTCATTTATTCAACAAAATTAGGGGGCGCTTGCTAATTGCTGGGCTCCAGCGAAGGGAAAGTGCCAACTGGCCCTCTCCCACAGAGCCAACAGGTAAGGGGAGGTGACATGCCCCTTGAAGGTAACCGCCCTGAGTTTAACACAGACATTAACGCTCCTGTCGTGAGAACAACACAAACATCTTAAAGTGCATTTGGAGAGGACAGCCGTCTCTCTGGCCCCCTCCTCTGACACTGTCTGCATTTTCGCTTCATGTCCTCCACTTTCGCTGCCCAGGTCTTCTTCCCCAGAGCAGCCATCAGGCTGTTCAGAGGGTATTTTTGTTCTTGTTTCCGAAATGGAAACCAAGCACATCAGTGGCCGGGGCGGTTTGCACGATAGAGGTAGCAGGTGTGACCAGGGTCCGGGAGGGGCCGAGCCCAGCTCAGGAGCCCAGCCTGGGTGGGTATCCCCCTCCCCTTGCAGGCGCTGGCAAGACCCACACGATGCTAGGCATGGACACGGAGCCTGGGATCTACCTGCAGACACTCAGTGGCCTCTTCCAGGCCATCGAGGAGACCCGCGACAGCACAGACTGCAGCGTGTCCATGTCTTACCTCGAGGTGAGCCGCCCGCCTCCTCGGCTGCTCTGTCTGCGAAATGGACCTGATCGTGACTGCAGACCCCCACGTGTTACCCCCAAACCCCCCTGGCCTGTGGGAAACCTCAGGGCATCTGAGACTGCTCTGGAGACGCAAAGCCCCAGGATGGGTGAAAGCCCCGGCGACTGCTTTCACCAAGCCCATTGCTGCCAGCGCTTCTTCTCCTCCTAGATTTATAACGAAGTGATCCGGGACCTCCTGAGCCCGTCCTCGGGGTTTCTGGACCTGCGGGAAGATGCTAGGGGCAGCATCCAGATTGCAGGCATCACAGAGGTCTCAACCTCCAACGCCCAAGAGGTGAGGGTCACGGGGCCACGGAGGGACATGTGGCTCCTCCACAGCAGCCACGCTCACCAAGCCTTGCAGAGTGGAACCGGACACAGATCCAAGGCGGCTTCTGAGCTGAGGGTGCAGCAAGCTTCTGTGCCATGTCCCCGGTCTGCTAATCTGTGCTCAGGGCTGACCTCACCAAGGGGTCTCACACTCTTCCCTCCGCCTTCATATGCAGGCGGGGGACCCCTTTTCTACACCACTGCAGGAAGCCACAGCCAATCAAGTCTGAGAACCGTTTGCCACCCTGATCCCAAGGGTTGCTCCCGTAAAGAGGGTGAGCGGGAAAGACTTCTCTGGCCCCCCCCCCATCCTGGGAGGGAGGGAGGGAGGTGGCGGCGGGACTCCTTACAGCGTCACAGAGCCTCCTTCCTCGGGGCTGGCCGCGTGCGGGCCCCTCTGCACCTGGCCCTGTTTCGGCCTTGTGGCAGCCCTGAAAGACAGGTAGAACAAGCCCCCTGTTGCTGATGAGAAAATTTAGCCTCAGACAAGTAAAGGGACTTCCCTGCAGTCAGATAGCAGATAGGACTGAATCCGGAATTCAGCCCAAGCTGACGCTTTGCCGCCTGTGAGAACCACAGATTCCTTCTCTGCAGTTACCAGTTGGGGTTGGCAAATCCTCATAGAGCTAAGCTGCCTCTCCTCCTGGAAACTAGGCTCATGGAGGGTCAGAGCTGGACGGGCCTTAACCCCCTGCCTGTGCAGGTGGGGAAACTGGGGCACTGAGAAGCCTTGGTCTGAAATTACAGCTTGTTTATTTCATTCATTTATTCAACAAAATTAGGGGGCGCTTGCTAATTGCTGGGCTCCAGCGAAGGGAAAGTGCCAACTGGCCCTCTCCCACAGAGCCAACAGGTAAGGGGAGGTGACATGCCCCTTGAAGGTAACCGCCCTGAGTTTAACACAGACATTAACGCTCCTGTCGTGAGAACAACACAAACATCTTAAAGTGCATTTGGAGAGGACAGCCGTCTCTCTGGCCCCCTCCTCTGACACTGTCTGCATTTTCGCTTCATGTCCTCCACTTTCGCTGCCCAGGTCTTCTTCCCCAGAGCAGCCATCAGGCTGTTCAGAGGGTATTTTTGTTCTTGTTTCCGAAATGGAAACCAAGCACGTCAGTGGCCGGGGCGGTTTGCACGATAGAGGTAGCAGGTGTGACCAGGGTCCGGGAGGGGCCGAGCCCAGCTCAGGAGCCCAGCCTGGGTGGGTATCCCCCTCCCCTTGCAGGCGCTGGCAAGACCCACACGATGCTAGGCATGGACACGGAGCCTGGGATCTACCTGCAGACACTCAGTGGCCTCTTCCAGGCCATCGAGGAGACCCGCGACAGCACAGACTGCAGCGTGTCCATGTCTTACCTCGAGGTGAGCCGCCCGCCTCCTCGGCTGCTCTGTCTGCGAAATGGACCTGATCGTGACTGCAGACCCCCACGTGTTACCCCCAAACCCCCCTGGCCTGTGGGAAACCTCAGGGCATCTGAGACTGCTCTGGAGACGCAAAGCCCCAGGGATGGGTGAAAGCCCCGGCGACTGCTTTCACCAAGCCCATTGCTGCCAGCGCTTCTTCTCCTCCTAGATTTATAACGAAGTGATCCGGGACCTCCTGAGCCCGTCCTCGGGGTTTCTGGACCTGCGGGAAGATGCTAGGGGCAGCATCCAGATTGCAGGCATCACAGAGGTCTCAACCTCCAACGCCCAAGAGGTGAGGGTCACGGGGCCACGGAGGGACATGTGGCTCCTCCACAGCAGCCACGCTCACCAAGCCTTGCAGAGTGGAACCGGACACAGATCCAAGGCGGCTTCTGAGCTGAGGGTGCAGCAAGCTTCTGTGCCATGTCCCCGGTCTGCTAATCTGTGCTCAGGGCTGACCTCACCAAGGGGTCTCACACTCTTCCCTCCGCCTTCATATGCAGGCGGGGGACCCCTTTTCTACACCACTGCAGGAAGCCACAGCCAATCAAGTCTGAGAACCGTTTGCCACCCTGATCCCAAGGGTTGCTCCCGTAAAGAGGGTGAGCGGGAAAGACTTCTCTGGCCCCCCCCCCTTCTCTTTCTCCTCCAGTCTCTCTGTGCAGTCCTTGAGGTGGGTCTCCCACCTGCTCAGACCCTTCAGTGGCTCCTGCAAAGAGCACACGCTCCTTGTCCCCCAGCCTTCAGCCATGCTGGCTTAGGTCTGAGGCCACCCACCCTTAGCACAGTCCTGCATGTGGGACTCCAGGAGCGGGAGAAGGGCCTGCTCACCTATTCTTTAATCTCAGTGGCTGTGTCAGTCTCTCTCCACAATGCTCTGTGGCCCTAGCATGCCCGGCACACAGTAGGTACCCAGCAGAGGCTCACGAGCTTAATTTCCAGAGCTACTTGTGCACAAGTGGGTTTCCATCCATCCGCCAGCTCCAGCAACTCCTACAACTGCCCGGAGCTCGCTATGGAAGAGGGCTCAGTGGGGAAGAGCTGGGTCATCCACTGGTGACGTCTGCCACTGGCAGCGGCCGCCGGCGGGGTGATACACGTGTGAGCGATCTGACACGTGCCCTCTATGCTGGATTTGCTGACTCGGTTAACTAATCACTTCAAGCCGCAAGCCAGAAATGGCCTCTGCTGGACGCGGTTCTGCCACCATCCGCAAACCAGCTGGGGAAGGGCGTCCCGAAGCAGCTCGAGGGGCGCACGCCGCCCGCTTCTCTTGCTCTGCAGGGAGCCCGCGGCCGCCCAGGAGCCCTGACCGTCTGCCCTCTCCTGGCTGTCCTCAGATCATGCAGCTCCTCACTAAAGGCAACCGGCAGCGCACGCAGGAGCCCACGGCCACCAACAAGACGTCGTCGCGCTCGCACGCGGTGCTGCAGGTCACGGTGCGCCGGCGCGGCCGCGGCGCACACCCGGCGGAGGAGGTGCGCGTCGGCAGGCTCTTCATGGTGGACCTGGCGGGCTCGGAGCGGGCGTCCCAGGTGCGCGTCCCCGCCGACCCGTCAGCAGCCCCTCAGGGCCGCGGCGTCTCCAGCGCCTGGCACAGCGCCGGCCCGCGGAGGCGCCCGCCGACCGTGTGCCGAGCTGACGCGTCTCGGCCGGCGCCGGGCGCCAGGCCGCCTCGGAGCGCCTCCCGCGCGCCAGCGCCTGAGGGCCCCGGACACGAAGAGCGGCGACACCCCGGCCGCCCCCGGGGAGCTCTCGGCCCCTGGGCGCGGCCGGGAGGCGGACGCGCGAGCTGCTAACGAAGCGCGGGAAGCCGAGCTTGAGATTCGGGGTCACGCGGAGGCTGCGGGGCCCACCACGGAGGCCACGCCCACTCACCGCGCTCCCGAGCCCCGCCCACCAGTCTAGGCCCCGCCCCCTCGTTGCGGTCACTCCCAGCGCCCGCGCCCCACCCGCCGCACCGCGGTACCTGTTGCGGGAGGTCAGGACTGTTCTATCTAGCCTCTGCCTCAGGGCGGAGCGTTCTTTGAAGGCAGATCCTAGCCCAGCGCCAGTGACAGAGATGGCGCTTGACGGCGGCCAGGTCAAAACAACAGTAATGTTACCAACAAGGGACATTTTTTGTCTTTCTAACGCACTAGACTTTCCTGGTGGCTCAGTGGTAAAGAATCCGCTTACCAGTGCAGCAGAGGCGGGTTCAGTCCCTGGGTCGGGAAGATCCACTGGAGAAGAGAATGGCAACCCATTCCAGTATTCCTGCCTGGAAAATCCCATGGATGGAGGAGCCTGATGGGTTACAGTCCATGGGGTCACAAAGAGTCAAGCACTACTGAGCGACTTCACTTCACTTCACTTTGCAGTCTGTGCTCTGAGTCCTCGGGGCTTATTGACCGTTACATTGCTTCACTCATTCATTCATTCATCTGCCCATCACCTGGCCCGGCCCTGGTGCCTGGGCTGCTGAAAGGAGCAGAGCCTGGCCAGCTGACCCAGAGGTCAACAGAGTCAGTGCATTATGTTAATACAGTATGAAATTTGAGATCCAGCAAGGCCAACCAGTCAGGAGAGAGCTACCACTGAAAAAACAGTCTCTTACTCATAGTTCTCAAGAGGAGGGGGCATCAGAAGACATGAGTGCCCCACAGGGAGGCACCAGGGTCGGCCAGGAGGCAGAGAGAACAAGGGGAAAATGTGGACCAAAGTCTTTCTTGTGGTTTCGATGGAAACAGGCTGAGCATGGGAAAGTAGTGGGCTCCGGAGCACCTGGCTGACTGGCACCTGCCCTGGGTAACAAGGGTGAGGACCACCTCCCCACCAGCGGCCTTTCTTCATGCAGACCCAGAACCAAGGCAAGAGGATGAAGGAGGGCGCCCACATAACCGCTCCCTGCTGGCGCTAGGCAACTGCATCAACGCACTCAGCGAGAAGGGCGGCAGCCGGGCGCAGTACGTGAACTTCCGGGACAGCAAACTGACACGTCTGCTGAAGGTAGGAAGGCCTGGCTGGAGCATCTGACTGCATCTTTCAAGATTCACCTGGGCCAGAGGGCCCTCCCAGGAGCCCCGGGGGCAGGAAGGAACCCCTGAGGCAAGAAGGAACCCCTGAGGGAGAGCAGGAAGGAACCCCTGAGGCAAGAAGGAACCCCTGAAGGAGAGCAGGAAGGAACCCCTGAGGGAGGACAGGAAGGAACCTCCGAGGGCAAGAAGGAACCCCTGAGGGCAGGAAGGAGCCCCTGAAGCAGGAAGGAGCCCCGGGGCAGGAAGGAACCCCTGAGGGAGAGCAGGAAAGAACCCTTGAGGCAGGAAGGAGCCCCTGAGGCAGGAAGGAGCCCCTGAGGCAGGAAAGAACCCCTGAGGCAGGAAGGAACCCCTGAGGGAGGGCAGGAAGGAGCCCCTGAGGGAGGGCAGGAAGGAGCCCCTGAGGCAGGAAGGAGCCCCTGAGGGAGAGCAGGAAGGAACCCCTGAGGGAGGGCAGGAAAGAACCCTTGAGGCAGGAAGGAGCCCCTGAGGCAGGAAGGAACCCCTGAGGGAGGGCAGGAAGGAACCCCTGAGGGAGGGCAGGAAAGAACCCTTGAGGCAGGAAGGAACCCCTGAGGGAGGGCAGGAA